>BQNB010095751.1:0-25788 GCA_026074375.1 Tanacetum coccineum
CTTGGATCTTCCAGAGCTTGAATCACTTTCTTGGGTTCCATTTGAGAGAGAAAACAGGCAAATAAGCAGTTCTGATAATCTTTGTGATTTGTTCTCCTCTGCCTATTAATGTAACATACCATAGCATATTCATCCGAAATCTTGGTCATTCTCCTTGTTTGAATAGCTGAATTAAAGTCTCCAATGATCTAGTGTTTAGGATGATCCTTGTCAATTCTGGTTGTGGGAATTGGACTGACATTCATGGTTGTTCCCAAGTTTTTTAGGTCAGCATCTGCACCCACATCTTCATGATTATAAGCATTACCAAAAATTCCAGTATCATCTATTAGAGTCACATATAAAATAGGTGGAAGTGTAAATGCACTTTTGAAAGGAGAAAATCTTTAAAATAGATGTTCCTTAAATGCATTAGAAGCTTTAGTAGCATTAACTGGTGATGGTGGATCTTCATTAGTTAAAGATGGTCCAATAAGACTAACATGTGTACTAATAGTATTAATACTATTAGTGCTATTAGGATGTACAGTCTGCTTTTCTTGTTGAGGTAGCCTTTCAAACTCACTTCTTGTGGCTTGATCATCCTTCCCATATTTATCTAAAGCTCCACTTACATCCATTTTAATAGGCTTCTCTTCAATATCTTCTTCACTGACCTTAGGATCTTGAGAGATTAATGGATTAGTTGTGCAAATAGGTATTAGGATGTATTCTTGTTCAAGTTCTGTCTTATTCTTAGCTTGACCTGTAATAATGTTATCTCTAGTTCCTGTAATACCATTAGTTTGATTTCCTACAACAACTGACACATAGTTCATAGATATTATCAAAGAATCAACATTAAAAATCCAGTCTGGTCCATTTCCTGTCACATTAGGTGTATTTTAAAGAAATCTAATGTTTAAGGTCTCTTCAACTATCCTGGTCCTCCTGTTAAATATACTCATGGCCTTGCTAACTACAGAGTACCCAATAAAAAATCCCTCATTAGCTTTTCCATCAAACTTGCCTAGATGATCCCTGGTATTTAAGATAGTAACAGGACACCCAAAAGGTTTCATGAAGTCTATCAATGGGGTTCTTCCACGAATAAGTTCATAAGGTGTCTTGTTATGAGGCTTAAAGACTAAGACCCTATTTAGCATATAGCAAGAAGTATTAACTGCTTCAGCCTAAAAGGTGGTTGGCTACTTAGAGTCAACTAACATAGTTTTTGCAGCCTCTAACAGTGTTTTATTCCTCCTCTCAAAAACACCATTCTGCTGAGGAGTCCTAGCAACACTGAATTCCCTCTTAATACCCTTCATTTCACAAAACTGATTCATTACACTATTTTTGAACTCAGTTCCATTGTCACATCTGATAACTTTTACTTTATGGTCTAGTTGATTTTCTATTTCTGTTATGAAGGTCTTTAATATCCCACTAGTCTCATCCTTAGTGGCCAAAAAGAATACCCAAGAAAATCTACTAAAGTCATCAGTGACAACTAGGCAATAAGACTTTTTCATTAAACTCTTAACATTTGTAGGACCAAATAGGTCCATATGAAGCATATGTAAGGGTTTGCTGATTGAGTTCACAAGTTTGGCCTTACAGGAGGCTTTGTGTTGCTTTCCTTTCTGACAAGCAACACAAGAATGATCATTTTCAAAAATATTTGAAGGCAAACCTCTAACAAGGTTTCCCCTCACAAGTTTGTTCATGTTTTTAAAGTTTATGTGACCAAGCCTCCTATGCCATAAATTGGATTCATCAATTGTGGCCTTAGCAAAGAGGCAAGTTAAATCTTTAGTGGGAACAACACTATAAATGTTATCCTTTCTTGGAACTCTCAGCAAGACTTGACTTTCATCAAGTAGCCTAAATTCAGAAGACAAGACAAGACATTCAGTGTTAGTAAAAAGAACATTATTCTTTTTGTCACAAATTTGTGATACACTAAACAAGTTATACTTAAGCTCCTTACAAAAGTACACATTATCAAAATCTAATGTTCCTGTTTTGATTTTATCTTTTCTAGAAATTTTACCTTTACCATCTCCAAAGGAAACAAAACCACTGTCATAATCTTCATATTCAGTAAGATAGCATTTGTTTCCAGTCATGTGCCTAGAGCAACCACTGTTAATAACTCCTTTTTCCTTGTACTCCTTCTGCTGTGGGTTGCCCTGCACATAAAATAAGAGAATTAGACTCTTTTGGGGATCCAAGCCATTATAGACTTGGATCTGCCTCGTGCATCAATGTAAGAATATTTCTTGAAAGTATTTGATGCACTACTATTTTTGGCTTTCCAAACCCAGCATGCTGAGGCCTTAACAGCATTAACCCCTTTTCCCTTGTTTTCACTTACTACTGCTCTATCCCTAGGAGTAGTATCTTTTACCCTAACAGTATTAACCTTTTTATTGAAAATATTGTTCTTGTTTGTTGAATACTTGTTAAATGGCCTTGTGACTTGTGAATATCCCTTTTTGTAAGCATTTGATATTGGTCCAGGATGATTCACAGTTGGTTTTGAGCCAGCAGTATTAACTGGTTTGATAACAGTATTAACAATTACAGCAGCAGTATTAATTTTGCCAGACCTAGTTAATGCTGGTTGTGGAACAAATCTTCTATTAGGGTGAGGGTGAGTCATTTTATTAGCAAAGTTCTTGTGATTCACCCTACTTGAGTTATTCCACACTGGTCTTATAACCTTTTTATCACACACATAATGGAGATGCTCAAAACTACCACAAACAAAACAAGCTTTATTAATCATTTTAAAGTCACTTCCTAGTCTTTAGAACATAAGATTTTTCCATTTTCTTTGGTTCCCTCTAGGATAGTGTTTGTTTTGTTTAGGTGTTTCTACCTTCTTTACAGTTTTCCTAACAAATTTTATCTTTTCAGTGCTAGGTCTAACAGTTTTATCCTTGACATTAGGTATAAATTCTACCTCACAATCATCATCAGAATTCTAATCCTCAATGACTGGAGGTCTAAAGCTGTTCTTCCTAGCAATTTTAGGTTCTACTGCATCACCATTATTTTTTACACCAGTAAACTCATGATTTGACTCAACTATTTTAACATTACTAGGTGTAACAAAAGTAGTAACATCCATATTCTCACTTTTAACTATTTCATCCATAAATGTTAGATCAGGTTTGCGAGGTATGAAATTCCCTGTAAAAGGTGGGGGAACTGCATGATATCCCTTATCAGATTTGGACTTATTATTCTCCTGATTTTCTAACATCTCAGATGAATTCACAAAGCTTTCTACTGCAGGAGAAGCTGCAGTAGAAGAAGCTGCATTATATCCTAGTCCAGTTTTAAACTTGTCAATAACTTGACTTTCCAGCAAATTATTCAAAGATTTAGATGAATTTTGAAACTTCTCTAATGTTAGTTTTAACTCATCTCTCTCTTTTTCTGCTTTTTCCAATTTCTTTTTGTTTTCAACTAAAGCAGTGTCTCTTAGTTTGACTTCAAGTTTTAAAACATTAATGTTTTCTTCAAACACAACCTCATTTTTCTTATAGTGAGCTAGTCTAGCTTCTACTGATTCTAAACCTGCTTTATAAGATACTAAATTAAATTGAGACCTTTTGTAATCTGAAGACAAACTATCATATTGTTCTTTGAGAGTAGCATAAGCTTTTACACATGATTTAGAACAAGAATCTACCTCAGAATCTGAACTGGAAGAACTTCCTGAAGATGTATGTGCCATCAATGCAAAGTTTGTAGGATGCTCTTCCTCAGCTTGGTAGCTCCAGTCATACCCTCCAATTCCATCTTGAGCAACCAAGGCATTTTCAGTGGGAGTTTCCACTGTCACAGTTCTTCTATTATTCTCTCTTCCTCTGTTTTCCTGATTTCTAGGAGCTCTACATTCTCTTGCAAAGTGACCATATTTATGACAATTGTAGCACTCCACTTTAGTCCTGTCAAATCCAACTCTTTGACCATTTACATCCAACTTCCTGCCTGTCCTCTGGATGAATCTCCTAGCTCTAATTGTTAGCATGGCCATTTCCCATTGTAAATCCATTTCTTCTAAGTCATCAGGATCAATTTGTTCTAGATCCTCTCTTGCAAGTTGAGGAGAGTTGGGCTGACTAGCTAGAAAAGCACAGATCATAGCATCACTAAGGTTATCTCCAGATGTAGGATTACATTGAGTATGAGCAGCACTAACTCCATAAGCAGTGTTATCTGCTTCATTTGTGCTGCTGTTGCAGTTGCTATTAGTGTTGTTGGAGGACACAAAAGCCACATTTTGTGGATTTTGGCTTGTACTTGATGATCCTGCAAGTTCAGGTTCATATATCTTCAAGTTGTTGTACAAGTCATCCAAACTGATGGTCTCTATCTCCTCTTTGTTCCTCCAGATCAAAGCATGAGTCTTCCATTCAGATGGAAGACTTCTCAACAGTTTTAAGTTCATGTCTTCTTGTGTAATAGCTTCGCCTTGAATCTCCAACTGACTAATAAGTTTTGTAACCTATCAAAAGTTTGATCCATTGTCTCTGAACTTGATCCTGCAAAGTTCTTATATTGTTGCTTGAGTAGAGTTCTCTGAACTTTCTTGGAATCCTTGTTTCCTCCATACCTCTTTTCTATGGCTTCCATGAGTAGTTTTGCATCTTTGTATGAATGAAACTTCAGTTGATCCTTATTTGGGAGTGCCGTCAACAGAGTTTCTTTAGCTTTCATCTCATTCCTCTTGTCTTGCTTTTCTTCTGTAGTAGGTTCATATTCCTGCTTAGTTTCTTTAGCAGTTCTCTTCAGCACTTTGTTACCATTCTTAATTACTTCCCATAGAGAGTAATCCGTTATAAGAAAGTATTATTCTATCCTCATTAACCAGATATCACAGTCCCCTGGGTTGAGGATAGGGAGTCTTACAGTCAGAGTGGTAGTAGTAGTTCATGCTTCCATCTTAACACTGAGAAATTGATCTAGTATATATTGTTTTTATTTCTTCTTATTCAAAGCTTCACAACAAGCTCTGATACCACTTGTTGATCCCAATGAATAGTTATTTAACTCCTTAGCTTGATGTAAGGTTTAGTATCCTTGGATAAATCCAAAGGTACTAAGAATGAAACTTTGAGTGTATGATATAAACTATGTGGAATCTAGTTTATACCACTAAGAAGAATAAAAGTAATATATATATGACAAACAGAAAAACAATAAGCTCCAATATATTAATACGAACACTCTTTGATAGTGTTAGGGTTTACAACCTTGAAGATATGACAATGACTCGTTTTTTGATACATCTAAAACAATAACCTAGGATCTCCTTTTATACACCAAGGAGTCCTTTACAAGATAACTACAAATCTTCTAAAATTCTATAAGATATCAACATATCTTCTAACTATATAAGATATACACATAATAAGTCCATACATATCACCAAACGCGTTTAACTCTTCATCCGTACTAATCTTCATGCAGTAGTGTTAAGTTCTCTTTAGTAGTATTAAGTTAGTATTGGCAGTACTAACTTTTACTCTAGCAGTACTAACCAATTAGTACTGGTAACTATAATCTTAGCAGTACAAACTTTTTGACTTGGCAGTACTAAGTTAAACCAGCATTATAAACTTTGTAGAAGCCCTTAATTCCCAACATAGCATGTCCTCTAAAGTCTGGATGGTTCTTTCACTTTGACCATCAGTTTATGGGTGGTAAGCTGTACTCATATCCAATTGAGTACCTAGTGCTTTGTTCAGTGATCTCCAAAAATGAAATGAAAATTTACTATCTTGATCAGAAATGATCAAAATTGGCACTCCATGCCTCAATACTACTTCCTTCAAGTATTGTCTCGTCAACTTCTCCATTGAGTCGGTCTTCTTCATTGGTAAGAAATGAGCAGATTTTGTGAGTCGGTCAACAATTACCCAAATTGTATCTTGACCAATTGATGTTTTTGTAGCTTAGTTACGAAATCCATATTAAAGTTCGCCCACTTCCATACTGGGATCATGGGTTGAACCAACAAACCGGATGGTTTTTGGTATTCGGACTTGACTTTGGCACAGGTCAAACATTTACTAACGTAGGTGGCAATCTCACCCTTCATATTCGGCCACCAATACAACTTCTTTAAATCTTGGTACATCTTGTCCGATCCAGGATGTACCGAATACTTTGACTTATGCGACTCGTGCATAATCAACTTTCTTAAGTCACCAAAACAGGTTATCCAACTCCTCTCATTTAAGCATAACGTTTCATCAGCACGTGGCTCTAGCTTCTTAATCATACCACACAGATCTTCTATTCCATAATTCTCCTCTTTTCTCACCTCAACCTGAGCTTCTAAGATCTGCACAGGGAGGTTCAGACTAATCGTCATAACCAAAGCTCAAACTTGTAACGGCTTGATCCGTTCCTTTCGGCTCAAGGCATCCGCCACCACGTTCACCTTCCTCAGATGATAACGTATCTCACAGTCATAATCACTCAACAACTCTAACCATTAATTTGTTCAACTCTTTCTGATCTAGAATATGTTGCAAACTCTTGTGATCAGTGAACATAACGCACTTTGTGCCGTACAAATAATGTCTCCACATTTTGAGAGCAAACACCACAACTCCAAGCTCTAAGTCATGTGTTGTGTAATTCTTCTCATAAATCTTAAGTTGGCGTAACGCGTAGGCTATAACCTTCTCCCTCTGCATCAAAACTACCCCCAATCCTTTACGAGAAGCATCACAGTAAACCACGAAGTTTTCACTACCTTTGGGTAAAGCCAAAATTGGTGCACTATACAATTTCTACTTCAACAATTGAAATGAAGCTTCTGCCTTTTCACTCTAATCAAACTTCACATTCTTTTGAGTCAGCTTTGTCATAGGCTTGGCAATTTTTAAGAAACCTTTGATAAATCGTCGGTAATAGCCAGCAAGACCTAGAAATTGACGAATCTCTATCGGAGTGTTGGGCGATGCCCAATCCTTGATTGAATCAATATTAGCCGGGTCCACATGAATGCCCTCACTATCAATCACATGACTAAGAAATTGTACCTTCGACAGCAAAAATTCACACTTCGAAAACTTGGCGTACAAGTCCTCCTTTTTAAGTAACTCCAAAATTAACTTAAGGTGTTCTACGTGCTCTTCTTCGCACTTGGAGTAGATCAAGATGTCATCAATAAAAACGATCACAAATTTATCTAGGTATGGTTTGCACACCTGATTCATCAGATCCATGAATACCGCTGGTGCGTTGGTCAGTCCAAACGGCATCACTTGAAACTCATAGTGACCGTAGCGTGTCCTAAATGTTGTCTTTGGAATGTCTTCCTCTCAAACTCTGAGTTGATGATAACCAGATCTCAGGTCGATCTTAGAGTAGACTCTTGATCCTTGCAACTGATCAAACAGGTCGTCGATTCTCGAAAGTGGATATCGGTTCTTCACCATCAACTTGTTCAGTTTACGGTAATTGATACACATCCGAAAATATCCATCTTTCTTTTTGACAAACAAGACCGGGCTCCCCAAGGTGAGGAACTAGATCTTATAAACCCCTTGTCAGAAAGTTCTTGTAATTGAGTCAACAATTCTTGCAATTCTGACGGTGCTAATCTATACGAAGCTCTTGCTACAGGTGCAGCACCAGGGACCAAGTCAATTTGAAATTCAACTTGTTGTGTTGGCAGTAATCCAGGTAAGTCCTTTGGAAAGACCTCCGGAAAGTCCCGTACAGTCGGCACGTCCTCAATTCGCTTCTCCTCTAACTTGTTCTCGATTTCCTTCTCCCTAACTTATGCCAGAAAAATTAGGCAACCTCTCTTAATATATTTCTGAGTCTTAGTGCACGATATAATGCTCAACTTTGACTTTTCTCCTTTGCCGTCTCTATCGCCTTGAACAATCAAAACTTCATCTCCAAAGGGAATTCGTACAATTTTCTCATCACAAACGATCATCGTATGATGGTTCGCTAGCCAATACATGCCGATGATGGCGTCAAAGCTTCCAAGTTCTACCGGCATTAGGTCAATATTGAATGGGTGACCTAATAATCCTAACGTACAACCTCTAAGCATGGTATTGGTTTCAGAAATTCTTCTGTCGGCTAATTCGACAGCATAGATAATGTCTAAAGTATCAGGGGTTATATCAAGCAAAGTACTAAATGTAGTCATTACGAAACTTCTATCGGCACCTGAATCGAATAATATGAAAGCATAATGATTGTTGAGAAGAAACGTACCTTTGACGACATTTGAATCGGGGTTAGCGTCTCCTCCACCTAGCATATATGCATTCCCTCTTGCTTCACCAACTCCATTCTTGTTGCCAGCTTTGTTTCCATGGTTTTGATCCTTTAACTTTGAGCAATCACTTCTATAGTATCTTTGCCTTCCATACTCGAAACAAGTTATGACCCTCGGATTCACTAATTGACCCCTCTGAGTTGAAGTAGTGGAGATTATGACCTTACAATCCCAGGTCAAATGCCCAACCTTGTTACACTTCCTACATCTCACTGTGCATGGTCCTTCATGGTGAAGCTTACACTTGTTACAAAAAGGCAACGGTCCATTATACGGTTTCTTCTTATTGTTTCTAGCCGTATAGGCTCTTGCTACATTCTAACCTCCTACATTTGGCCTTTTAAATGGTGGTTGCTGACCACAGTTGTCTCTCTAAATGACCTCCAATCTTCTTTTGTTTTTAGCGTTTTTCACAGCATAACCTTTTAACTTTTGGTCCATTAAGTTGTTAGCAATCCTAACAGCATCTTGCAGTCTTGTAGGTTCAGCAGCAATTACATTCCCTTGGATGTTATCGGGGAGTCCTCCAACGAATTTCTCAACTAGATCCTCCTCCTCTGGGACCATCTTGGTGCACATCATAGTCAACTCTTGAAATCTCTGAGTATAAGCTGTCAAATCATTGTTCTTCACGGTTAAGTTCTACAGTTTAGTTTCCATTTTCTGAATCTCATTCCTTGGACAGTACACTTCAGTCATTAGCTTCATGAGCTCTCTCCATGACATGGCAAATGCAGCCTCAGTCCCAATGGTCCCCTTGTGTGAGTTCCACCAAGTTAGTGCATTGTTCAACAAGGTGTAAGTAGCATACTTGACTTGGTATTTCTCTGGACAATTGCTGATATGGAACATTGTTTCCATCTTCTCAAACCACCTTATCAATGCGACAACTCCTTCCGTTCCCTTAAAGTTGAGTGGTTGACACTTCATGAAGTCCTGATATGTGCATTCTCTAGCAACATGTCTATCACCTCTACCATTCTCGTTTGGATTTCCATTTCCACCATTTCCATTCTCACCATTTCCATTCTCACCATCTCTATTACCGCCATTTCCGTTATCGCCGTCACTGCCATTCTGGCTTTGATTCTCAGCCTCAAGAGCATTGGTGGCACAGGTCGCCTCATGAGCAGCCAACACTTCTTCCACTCGTCGGTTAATGAGTTCTTTGATTGCTTCAGGGTTCATACCAGAGCGAGTGATAGTCATTGTTCTATGTCACAAGACATAACGCACGATGAGATTCGATATGAGATATAGCCATTTTAAATGGTAAATAAGGTTTATATAGAAAATACAATAGAAAATGTTTTGCCAGAACAAGTAAATAACAATATAGATAAATACGTGAGAGAATAAAAAACAAGCTTTTCATTTCACGAATAAAAGCATAATTCGGTTACAACCAACCCAAAATAGGTACATGATTTACGATTATTTCTACTGCCAACATCTAGACCTAACCATCAATCTAATGTCCTACATGATCATGGTACTGCTAGTCTAAGGGCGAAAACCCAAATGTCTCTCAACATACGACTCCAACCTCCCAAGTCTCCTCCGAGTATCATCACGATCCCTACGAACCTGACAAAACTCCTCCTGTGAAAGTGCCATGTGCCAACGAATACTGTCAATCCGATCTCACTATATACTCAACATAGCTCGAACCTTTAGGTACTCCGGTCTCAAACTCCCAATCCTCTCAACCAAACTAGCTCGCTCTCCACTAGCTACCATCTGACTAGTCTCCAACTGTCTTTGAGTGGTCTCAATCTCAGTAATCCTATCAATACGAACCTCTGACATGTAGTGAACTATATCATAAATAGTATCCTCAAGATTAGGTATACCTCGTCTAGAAGACTCAGAACTATCACCAATAGCCAATGGATCTACATCAATCTCTCTCGTGTCTACTGCACTAGCCTCTGCCTCAAACTCCTCATCATCCTCCCTAACATCACTAGCAGCAATCTTAAATCCCATACCTAAACCATCCTTAGGGTGAGCTGTAACTCTCTCACTAACACTAACATCTACAACAGCCTCTGCATTAGTAGTATCCACCTCCATATGCTCCTCTCTGCTATCCTCTAGTTAGTATGAATCTCTAAACCTCTTGCGAGGTGGTAAAAGATCAGCAAGAGTAGGGGCTATCAACCTCGAAACATAAGTAGGTAATGGTACCGAAGCAGTAGGGGACCTACATCTCTTGCGAGATGGCCTAAAAGAAGGTAAAGATGAATCCAATAACCTCTCAAAAGATGAACCTAAGGATGACTCTGATGTAGTCGGTGGGTAAGGGGTAGATAATGGTGCAGACCTCTAACGTCTAAAAGCCTCACTATGTCGTGGAGTCCTAGCAAGTGATCGATGAACAAACCTCTATGGTGTAGATGAATCAGCATCGGTGGTGTCTAGTGGTGTATGTCCGGATAAAGAATGATCTGAAGGTGCACTAGAACAAGATGAGTCTGGTGAAGAATGGCGATCCGATGAATGATGATATACACGTCTCCATGCAAGTCTACAAGCAGGAATGGGTCTAACTCTCTTCCTCGTAGTCAACAACTTACGCGGCCCATTGAGGTGGGTGCGATAAAGACGACCGAAGGGAATAGCCTCACCGGGTCAGACAAGAATCGTTGGCCATCGACGAATCCCGGATTAGGAAACAACAGGTGCAAGGGGAAACTCTGATAATGGTGCAAGAGTATCATGAGATGATGATACAGGTATCTGCTCAGCAGGCTCTGACTCACCATCCGCCTCTGTGTCATCAGAACACAAAAAGGGTGAAACCAATGGCAAATCTGTTGCGGGAGGTAAAGAATCCTTCGATAGATCAGAATCAGAAGAAGATGAATAATCCATTAAATCAAGTACCCTGGCAGGTGAGACGATTGAAACTGTCCCCACCTCTGGTGTAACTATAGGGTCAGCTGGAACAACAGCAACCTCAGGGATAACAGGGATAATAGCAGGAATAGCACCAAATAGAATCACACGTGGGGCATGAGAACCCACACTCTCCTTAGATGTATCAGACGAAATAGAAATAACAGGAGCAGCCATGACCTGCACAAGCACAAGTTTATATAAATCCTCTTTGTATCAAACCATGCACGTGCAAGAAAGCCAAGAAATAAGCACGATGCGAAATATGATATGGCAAAATGATGAATAACGTAATTATGGCAATATGATATATATAATCAGTACTTATATATATTAAATGCTATTATTATAAGATATATATGTAAACAGGTAAGGCACATAGGATCACATACTAATTATAGACCAGACCTAGATATACTACCTGGTTCTCTATAAACCTGGCTCTGATACCAATCTGTCACACCCCCAAACGGGGCCTAGTCGGAAACACGTGTCTGGGGGCGTGACGTTATAATATACATCACACAAGATATAAAGAACGACCTCTAAGGGTACGTTTGAAAATCCAACATCATTGCATTAATTAATATAGTTAAAGTTTGACATAAGTTTAAAGATAATTTGCAGAAGCGAATAAAAGTTTTAGAAATTGACAACGATGTTTAAACAGTAGATAATAGCATTTCTTGACAATCGGCCCAAAGCATAGTGACACCAAATAGCAAGCAAAGACATCCACAGCTAAGCACCTGAGAAAAACATGTTAAAACGGTCAACATAAAGTTGAGTGAATTCATAGGATTGAATTTAATATTAAAAGTGGACCACAAGTTCACAATACGCACGTGACAGTTATAACAGATACAACTTCACATAAAAAGAATGTATTTACTGTTGCACTAAGCTCATGACACCGAAGCTCAATTTAAAAGGAAGCATTTTATATGCCAGATAGTATTCCACACCCTAAAGGTATCTGACCAAGATCACCTATTGACATTCCGACATGGTATATATCCGTTTGTTAGGGACCTCCGAATCTAATAAGCGTTACTTCCCCGGATAGGGATAATTACTCCCAATAGATCTATTTATAACATTCACGCTCACTTAACCAGTACGGTCGGTTAAGCAATTGATGGTTCATGATAATTCGGGCATTAGTGGTCTATTCGCTACTTAGGCAACACGTAATCAGGAAAAGGAAACGTAAAGTAACTGTGTCCATAGTTTGAAAACAAGCAATGTTTCTCACCCCAAAATAGTAAAGTAAAAGTAGTAAAACATGGGGCTATGAACTCACCTTAGCAAAATGAGCAAATGATAATCACGCAAGTAAAAGATGATATAGAAATCTAGCCGCGACCTAGAATAATAACGCGTCTCAGAAACACGGAAAGTATGCCAAGAATTGCACAATATGTTCATCACCAAAATACATCCATGTGTGTTTGCTTTAGTTTGCTTAACAAAACATGACGAAATAAAATCATATAGATTTTCGTTAAGTTTCGGCATTTAACCCAAAAATTACTATTTTTAGAAAGTTTCTATTTTAGGAAAGTTTTTAGTTTCGGGACGTTAATACCGTCCCCTACATTTGTTAAGTTTCCATAATTCAAAACGCACTAACTAGCCTTAATCACTTAACTTCTATGTCTGTTTCGCTAAGTTTTCACCAAACTTACTATTTTTAGTAACTTTCTCGCTTTTCCCAAAATATGTTAACGGCGTCTTTAAATGATACTAATCAATAGGTATGTGTTACGCGCTAGTGTTTAGAAAGTCAAAAAATGTCCGAAAGTGTTCGAAAACTTATTTTACTATTCACATCAGCACACTATTCATCCGGTTTTATCGAAAAATATTTCAAGTTTTTTTTTGCTATAACTTGGTCGTTTTAAATCCAATTTTAATGTTAGATATATGAAAAATTATCTATTCGAAACGAGCTCTTCAAAAACTACTTTTACGCCTAATGAAAACATCTTTAGGTCAACCAGAACCTTAAAACAAATTCGGGACAACAAGCCCTTTTTGCCAAAAACACAACCAAAATCCACCCAAACTTCACAATAGTGCCTAATCTAGCCTAATCTCCATTCACAACTAATCCACAACAAAACCACACCTAAATCTAACCTAATCCCTTCATTTCTATTGTTGTAACACTCATCAACTCTCATCTCACCAAGAACATAATATTTAACTAGTAAAATAAAGTAGTATCATTATTTTTGAAATTTATGAAATCTTGTCTTTAAAATCTTTCAAAAATTAAAACACAACATATGGATGTATGGATCTTTGAACATATAAGAAGAACATAAGAAAAACCACAAAGAAAGATTCAAGATACTTACAAGAATGAAAAACAAGAAGCAATAACACAAGATCTATACCCAAAATCAATAGATCTTAAAAAACCCTAAATAATAATCAAACACTAATTTGTAGATCTTGAAGAAAACCCTTAAATCAAAAAACCAATACTTGCAAACACCTTAGATATTCTTAGAAATGAACTTAGTATGCTTGGATTATGCAAGAAATCAAAGAAAATGGGAACCCTATAAGGGTGTTGGTTGGTCGTGGGTTTTAAGAAGACAAGAGGGAGAGAAAGAAATTTTTGAAGGCTTGAAAGTGATTATGAAACCCTGAGTTATGATATGTGATGGTATTTATAGGCCAAGAGCTAGGGTTTTGACTTGTCAAGTGGAGTATAAGTGACCAACACACACCAAAAGTGTGTGTGTAGGCTTGTTCGGCCGAAACCAACCACAAGGACCATGGTTCATATTTTTTTGAGTCTTGGTTCATTATACTTGGTCTAAATTTTGAATTTTGGTCAAATGTACAAGTCAAAGTGTGTAAGCATGCATTTGTCTTGACTTGGATGGATGAGTGTGCATGAAATGGACTCCCTCATGTGTCACTTAATTAATTTAAGGCTTATGTTTGCATTTGGATTGGGTTTGGGCATCTAATATATAGAGGGGGAGGGATATGAACGAAAATTTTCACTTAAGAATATGAGATGGACGATAACTAAAGTTTACACGAAAATATTTTGAGTTTCCGAGGTTCTGTTAGGTCAAAAACGCAAAAAACGCAATTTAAATAGTAAAGCGTAAAAATAAATATCGGGGGTGATCGTAAACTACGAAACACTTAGAAAAGATAAAATAACTCATATAATATCTAAACTAATGAATACCCGATGCCGAAACGCGTCCGATGACGTTTTCCAGATTTACGCGGGTTTACTTCCCGGTAAACCGCCAGATTCAAACGTAACGTATAAAAGTCAAAAATAATGATCGGAAAAGTTTAAATTATTGACCTGAAAATCTCGGGGTGTGATTTAATCCCTAAAATAGATTATAATCAGCAAATAAGGATGCTTTATGCGGATGCTTTAATTGTGACAGAATTAATGTGTCTAGGTCTTATGATGAAGTCCCGCCAAAGTCTAAGAATGATATGCCTATTCGAGATAAGTAATCATTGCACTGAATAAAAAACCAACTTCTAATCAGATTAATGATGGCTAGTACAGTTTTCTATTATAAGGCCTGACTGCTCTTTTATCTTCTGTTAATTTGCTTGCGTGAGTTAAAGTGTCTTGAATTGATTATAGTCACCAACCAAACCCGTGCCAGTCTCTTTGGCTGAAACCCCCCTTTTACCTGTTAGAATTAGGATTAGAACTAACATAGGATTAGCATAAGTTTGACTTAGATTAGAATTAACTTAGATTAGATAAACCAAAATATCAATAAATTGAGAGATTTAACCTCGCTTCAAGTGTTCGACACCCTACTTACCACGAATCTACCACCAACCGGGTACACTGTCCGTTAAAGTGTTGTTTTTGGTTAAGTCGGCAAAATATAAATTTAAAACTTGAATCATAAAAATATACACCACACAACGACACATCAAGTTTTTGGCGCCGTTGCGGGGAGTGAAAATTAATCTTGATTTTTATTTTATATTTTGGTTTTTAGATTAGATCTAACCCTTAGGAGTAGTGTAAATTAGATTAGTGTATATTCTTGCATATTCTGTATATTTTTATGTATTTGTTAGTTTAATTGTTTGCTTGTAAATTTGTGTGTTTAATTTAATTGTTTTCCTAATACACTGTTCTGGTCGATAACTCGATACGGCGTATCTACTTCCATCGGATACGACGTATCTACTTCCATCGGATACGGCGTATCTACTTCCATCGGATACGGCGTATCCAACTTTCTGTCCAATATAACGTATTCACTTAAAAGATTAATACGGCGTATTCACTTCTATTGAATACGGCGTATTCACTTCTATTGAATACGGCGTATCGATCATCTGAAACAGAATCAGAATCTTAGTTTTCATATTTGATTTTCATGCTAACTTTTTTTTCTATCTTTCTTCACAGCAAATCCTGCTGATATTTTTACCCTTGTTACAGGAAAGACTTATCAGAGCTAGTTGATTGAAAAAGATATGGCATACAAGAAAATGGAATCAACTATGAAAGGATTCACGACTAATGACCATGAAGATTACTATTCAGGGATTACTTGAATTACGGTTAATGAAAAGAACATCTATAAGGCTAAAGAAAATTTCCTTGATGATTTGCACAAGAATGCATTTGACGGAACCAGTGGAGAAGAATAAGTCAAACATATCGAATACTTCCTCAGAATTGTTGACCCGATTGATTTACCGAATGTAAATCATGATAAGCTCTGAGTGAGCTAGGAGATGGTTTGATAAGATTAAAGAATCAATTGATAGTTAGGTCGATTTAACTGCCAAATTCTTTTGAAAATACTACCCACCTTCTCGCACTAGCAAAACTAACACGCAGATGATTAGATGGGACCCTACTAACCCCAATTTTTAAAATTGGTTGGCCTCAAAGTTTGTGAACTATAAGACTATGGATATATTTACTAAAGGAGCTTTGTAGGATTATTGGAAGATGGGAAGTGACGAAATTGAGCCAACGGATAATGAATCTTCCGATCTTGAGGAAATTGACCACGATGATGAACAAGAAATCAGTGAAATTTTTAGGATTGAAACAAACTTATTCAATTATGAAAAACCGATGTGCAAAGAATTCAAAGAGTTTAATTACCTACTCAAGATAGATCCTGATCTCTTTACGAAAGACATTAAGGGATTCAAAACTTATGAAGAATTTAAGGATGGTTGGATTTATGAATGGAACAAAGACGTACCTTGGGTGGACGAGAAACCTTGGACCGACACATGAGTATGGAAAGAACCAAAACCAGTCAAGCATTATTTTAAGCCTTTCAACTATAAAACTAGATGTTCGGAATGGCCAACATGTAGTTGGAAGAATGATGGATACTGTAATGGAGGAAACTTACATGGAGCTTACATTATTGGAAACTCACTCCATTATCAGGATTATGAATGGTACGAAGCCTTGAAGGATAGCGAGTTAAAAGAAGATGCTTTAAGAAATAAGGCTATTATGGAGGGATTAATCGGTGATGAGTCACGTTACGAATGAAAGAAACGATGGAACATTTATGATGATACAAACCATGATCATGAACATGAGATAGACCATGAAGCTGATGAAAGAGAAGAGTTATGTGAAATTCATGAGTTGCCGGTTTGCAATATGAGAAAATTCAAGATGATCAAGTATTCATTCGGACAAGACAAAGAATATGTTGCTGTTAAAGAAGATGAATACGACGGTTTGATAAGAACAAGCATTGATGCACGCCGGGCATACCAGGAAATATTTCGAATAATGGACGAAGGATGGATGGTAACTAGAGCTGAGTAAAGAGAAGCTGAAGAAAAGTCTAACTTAAAGACTTCGTTGTAAACAAAAGTGCTTCCCGGGAGACAACCCGGAATGTTATTTAAATTTTATCGAGTTTGTCTTTCCAGACATCAATACGGCGTATCCGCTCCACACTATCGGCGTATTGATTGTCTGGACGTTATCAGTCTTTACTTTTTATGCACTTTAAAAACATTATTGTCAGTTCTGGCAATACGGCGTATTCATGCACATGATAAGGCGTATTCACCAGACTGACCCGTATTTTGTTTAGTTTAGTTTAAATTAACCGTAGGTACCAAGATAGGAATGCACGTTTTTCCTATATTTTTACACAGGGCCTTGGAAGCAAATAAATATCGATGAATATTGGTGGAGAATTTACAAATCTGGAGATCTTGAAGTGTTGGAGTCTTGAAACTTTAAGGCGGCTGTTCAACATGAATTCTTACTCAATAAACCTACATGGAGAATCTACCAAGCAAATATCAGGGGAGTTTCTCATTCTAATTCTTTTTAATTCCCGTATTTAATGTTTTATTCATACAACGAGGACGTTGTATAATTCAAGTGGGGGGATGGGAATTAGAATATTTACTTGTCCTATTTTTCATACTAAAATGCTTAAATTTAAAATTTTTTCAAGCATACTTTTATGAAATTACTTGATACATAACCCGCACACAATAACCCTGTTAGATATTGTGAGAATTTAGCCTTATCCGTTTTCAAATGTTTACCCAAATTCCACAAAAATATGAGTGCGCCGGTGATGTAGTAGACTTTAAACTTGGCTTGGTATATCACTCGAGACCGCTATAATGAGTACTATGGATTTAAATGAAGTAACTTGTTTAAATTGGTAAATTTTAGGATTACACCCAAATCGCCTTTACATGTTGCTTATTAACTAACTACACCGATTAGTTAACCCCCGTATAAACCCTTTGTTTACTCTCACTTTAAGATTAAGATACCCTTAGAACAACTCGTAGAGCCAATCCTTTAGGAACTACACCAATTGTTTCGTTACACCTTTACACCTTAGCCTAACCTGTTAGATTAAGTTTATTTTACAGTTGCTAGTTGCTTAAAGTGTAAAGTCTGTATTTCCCGAGTCTTGTGTCAAAATTTTCTATCTTTGGTACGGTTGGAAGAATTTGCATATCGCAAATGGGAATGTATATTACAATCAAAACTCATGTATTTTTACTACCATCGCAATTAATGGTACGTCCGAAGAATGAAGAATTACCGAATGAATTATCCGGAATTATTATGATCGTGAAGATGGTGAAATTACACCGAGTTTTGTATATAGTTAGATGTAAAAAAAATTGAAAAAATTAGAAAAATCCCAAAAAAAAGAAAAGGAAAGTTTGAAGATAATCGTTTCGCAACTACCGAAGGAATTACACAAAGGGTCGATTATTTGTTGATACAAATCGACGATGTAGAGTATTGTATAAAGTAGAAGATATCGCCACTTACCTTGTAAAGTATGTAAATTATAGGATGGTTGAGAAGTTTACCGTTACGGGAACGCCAACTTAGGTTGTTGTTTTTTATCTATGATCAAGACGTTGTAAATAGTCGTGTCTTTATCATGGTAACGGTCAGGAAAAAGTGTCTAGCAACTTGTATTTTAGACTTAATCTATTTGTTTCGTAATTTTTATTTAACAACAATTTATTTCCCTTTCCTAATCATTAACCATGGGTTTTACGCGAATGAGGATGTGATCGAGCGTGCATGTCTATTCCGTCGTTACGGCCATGTATGCATGTCTCAGCTGCCTTGTTGGTTTATTACTATTGGTGAAAGTTAGAAGATCCATACCCTATATTACTCTACTATTCCTACTCTTTAGCTTATTCGAGGTGGGAGTGAGCAGTCACATGTGTTTATCCCATCGTTACGAGTGTGTATGTGTAGTCTTTGTCGCCCTCCTAGAATATTGGTATCGATAAAGATTAGTTAGAGTAATCAACCCTAAGCCTTATCATACAAACCCATATTTACCTTTATAAACTTGTTATTCCTTAGCTTTAGCGGTGGAGATGTGTATCCTTGCCAAGCTTATGATAGAATACTCGTCACGACCGAGCAATTGAGCGAATTAGTTACATGTTACCACATAGATTAGTTGAGTGATTTGAGTGTTTTCATCTTCCTATTTCGTGAGGTGTTTGGTTGTGTACTTGTAATAGATCAAATAAATGCTTTAACGGAAAATATCCTTAGGGATACATTTTTTTAAACTTCTAAAGGCTACTTGAGGACAAGTAGGATTCAAGTGGGGGGATATTTGATGACATCAAATAACGTCTATTTTATAGCATCATTTATCCCATGTAATTAACCCATTTTGTATAATTATTGCAAAGAATTGTTACTTAATCGTTTATATTTGAGAATTGCAGTAATTATGGAGTACTTGGTGAATATTAGCAAAAGGCGCGCATTCTGGAGCTTAAACAAAGATATTTTGAAGATTACTATTCTGACAACCAATACGCCGTATCCATCAAGGAAGATACGGCATATCCATGCCTGCACTCACCAAAGACCACGAAGGACACAAGACCAATACGCCGTATCCAGAAAAGGCAATACGCCGTATTCAAGCTATATGGGAATAAAATATTCCGAAAGATATCAAACGTGGTCCCTACTCCAAGAAACTCCAATAGGCCGTATCCAAGCCATTGGATACGCCGTATCGACGCCGACTTGAGACCCTATAAATACAAAACTCAAAAACGAGTTTTAAGTGTGCTAAATCATATTCTCGATACCTAAACCACAAAAGTTGATTTTTAGAGGAGAAAAAGAGCAGAAGAGGTCTCGCAACGCATTCCAATCCATAGGAGACAACGTGTAATTTCTTATACTTTTGTAATCGTTCAGTTTTTGGTATCATTCATTAACTCGGTTAGTTTACCTTGGCTAAGCCATTACTCTTATATTAATTATGGTGTTTGAAGGCTGATACCTTCGGATATTAACCATTATTATGAAGATCTGAATGTTTGGTTTTTTATATCTCGATTTCTTAATTTATCGTTGTATGCTTGTTTATGTTTATTAATTTATACTTGTTTACGTGCTTTTGTATGCGACATATCATTCAACTGGATCTAGTGATACGGACCAAGTAATCTAGATGCCGGGATAGCTCTCCATATAGTAATTTATACATCTAGAATCATAGGATCACAAATATTGTCCTTCTAAAATCGTGCTAAGGATACGCTTCTGGCTTAACTAGTTAACGGAAATTGCCTTTGGTTTATTGAACATGTTGACTAGTAGGTGAATCTAGATAATTCAACAAATAATGTTCTGATTCCATTGGATAGTTGGACAAGTGGACTACTAGAGTATAAATTGCCATTAAGCAGTAAGTGGGTAAAGTCTCTATGAGCTAGGGTTTAACAAGATCACCATTGCTTTAATCCCTAAGATAGATTATAATCAGCAAATAAGGATGCTTTATGCGGATGCTTTAATTGTGACAGAATTAATGTGTCTAGGTCTTAGGATGAAGTCCCGCCTAAGTCTAAGAATGATATGCCTCTTTGAGATAAGTAATCATTGCACTGAATAAACAAACCAACTTCTAATCGGATTAATGATGGCTAGTACAGTTTTCTAATATAAGGCTTGACCGCTCTTTTATCTTCTGTTAATTTGTTTGTGTGGGTTAAAGTGTCTTGAATTGATTATAGTCACCAACCAAACCCGTGCCAGTCTCTCAAGCTGAAACCCCCCCTTTTACCTGTTAGAATTAGGATTAGAACTAACATTGGATTAGCATAGGTTTGACTTAGATTAGAATTAACTTAGATTATATAAACCAAAATATTAATAAATTGAGAGATTTAACCTCGCTTCAAGTGTTCGACATCCTACTTACCACGAATCTACCACCGACCGGGTACACTTCTCGTTAAAGTGTTGTTTTTGGTTAAGTCGGAAAAATATAAATTTAAAACTTGAATCATAAAAATATACACCACACAACGACACATCAATAGGTTTCTTGTCAACCATTTGAAAATTGAAAAACTTAGAAATAAGATATCTATTAGTACCTTCCTCCTGTTGTTTGTACTTTAACTCCAAAGCACTCCATAACTTCCGCGGGTCTGTGATAAGAGCATAAACATCATATAGCCTGTCCGAAAGAGAGTTCTTGATGTGACCACAACATAAGGTCTCATCTTCCTTTGTTTCTCAAGCTTTAGAACTTTATTCGGATCAACTTCTTGTCCTTCAGAGGCAACAGGATTGGCTGGAATTGGAGCCAACAGTGGATCGAGAACATAGAAAATCTTGAGAACGATCAACAAGAATTTCATCTTGTCAGCCCATCGGGTGTAGTTACACCCGTCAAATTTGTCCAACTTGACAAATTCCTGATTCATGATACGAAGGTTTGAGGACGATGCTCCAGCTTCCATGGCAACGAATATAAACTTTAAAGATTGTTGTGTATTGTTCTCTAGTCTAATACGAAACTGATGAGCACCAACGTAGCTCAAACAATGCCAACGAATAACACCAACAACAACAACAAACACATACAACTATAGACGTGCAAAATGGAACAAACAAAACAAGAACGTTCTGCACGGGAGGTCCCTGTCCATTAAATTTTATACGACAGCCCGTATGAGTTTGCTGCAAGCGAACAAGTTGTACAACTCACGATTAATGCAGACACGGTGTTGTGTTACAGCAGCAACTGTTAATAACACAATGCAAATGCGGTAGGAAGAAAAAGGCTGATGAATCACAAAGAAAATAGTTGCTGATGTTATTGATTTTCTGATATGTGAAATGAGGCTCTCCAATGCTCTATTTATACGGAGTAAAAGCCATGATTGTGATTAGTATAAATCAACCGATATTATGGCCATGATAAGTCCCTAAAAATCAATGATCATGAGAGAAGAATTCAAAAATCACTTCATAAACCGTTAACCCACTTTTAGTTTACCTGGTCAAAAGCACCACTAGCTTATCAAGTCAAACTATATTAGCAACAATTTCTCACTCATGTAATTCATTCCATATAATAAGGTTGATGCATCTTAGAATTGTACATAAAGCTTTTGCACTATAGTAGCTACATGTATTATGAGATAACTTAAAATCTTTTGCTTAAATGATAAGTCTTATAAGAGACCCCCACCATTCTCATGCAACACTAATAACTTTATATTAGTGTTAAAGATTATACTTATAAACACAATTCCTTACATAACTTTCTCAACCTTTATATATTTCCAACAACCCCCCACCAGGTTGGAAAGTTTTTTCTCCTACTCTAATGAGTTGTGTCACAAAAGTATCACTAAGATTAAACTTTGTTTATATGAGTATGCAAGTGAAATTGATTCAATGGTGTTCGAAGATTAAATTAAGAACCTTGTTATTAATTTCACGACATACTAATACATACTTCTCATTTTAACATGTGCATTCTCACTGAGCGCGAATATGGCCATGCGCTTAAATCTCTTTCATAACCCTCTAAGAAATAAACCATAACTTTCTATTCGAGGCGGCATCACCTCTAGGCTAACCTTCTCTATCGTCCTCATTGATAAGACGCCTCTAAAGATTAGTTAAGAGGTTTTACCTCAACCTACATATCGTCAACGACGTACTATCTATACTATATATGGGCTAATTGTCACACCCCGCAATTTCTGATATTTTAAATTACTATTTTACCCTTTGACTTTTTGGTTCCGACTTAACTTTTGACTTTTTGACCTTTTATGGTCACATAAAAACGATTACCGCGTAGCCGGTAAAATTTTTGAAAACGTTTTTAAATAATAAATCATAATTTCGATTATTATCGTTCATTTGTGCTTGAGAAATTAAAGGAAGACATGGCCATATTTCAAAACGGCCCGGACCTACTTGCTTTTTGTTAGATAGTATCAAGCTAGGATTTTAATTTTTTTTTGTATTGTATCTCAAATTCAAAATGAATAGTGCAAAAGTATAAATGCTTGTTTGGTTCAAACAGAATGTGATGTGAGAATTGTCTCATTTAATTCCGATGTCCTTAAACAGGAATTTGTTACTTTGATTTAACTGATCTCCATATGTATATCATCAATATATATACATCTTTGTTTCATCATAGTAAGGTCTACAAATATTGGCACCTACTGGACCATCACGGGCCACTGACCTGCTCGCCAACTGGACCATAAGGACCAACTGAACTGATCCAATCGGATTGTAGTGGAGAACTGGACCATATGTGACCAACTGGACCCTAGGCAGCTAACCAGACCATCTGGACCCCTAGACTAATTTCTTGGAAATTATTCTGCAGGAAAGTATAGTGTGTTTGTACATTTTTCATTAAAATATGATCTGTATCCAACAGCTTGTTTACTTGCACATCATCTACTAATTCCTTTGTGATCTTTTATAAACTTTCATATGAGATTGAAAACTCATACTTAAGTTCCCACTGTTTCTGACTGCTCGGTGCTCACCACCTTTACTCTCTTTAGAAGCAAACAAAAGTCTATCAGTTGAATTTGCAAAGGACTTGTGCTTGCTATTGATGTTAAATAGCCTATCCTATTTATATAATTATGTGGTTATTCACCTGTGTATAGGTTTACATCTAAATCTGTATGTGTTACATCTTTGATGACTAGGGAACCGTGTATTAATCCTATTGTATCGAGTACGTGTTTATCTTCAATTCATCTATATCTAATCTTGTGATGTGATTTAATTTTGTTTTATCTTCCGACTAACCTTTACTAATTATTACAGCTAATTATGCAGGAGCAGGAATGTATCGTTTCTTTAATTTGTAGTATCGTTTTTAGGACACTTATTAGTGTCGTTAGAGTGAGTTAATTGACTTCTCTGCTATCTTCTTGCAATTTCTATGAAGATTAGCATGCTTCCTCTTCAATAGTGGATGAGGTGAAAAGGTACCACATAAAAAAATTAAGAGTAGAAAAGATCCATTGCTTTGGTCAAAGTGGAAGGCTTATAAGTCGGCACCTTTTGCGAAAATGGGAATTATGATTGATCTCATTCTAGTTTGATAAAGGCTGTTTCTTTTAATTTGATAAACTGTCTCCGTATATGTGAGTAAAGAGATAGCTAAGTGATCATATTTGTTGTTCTTTCTTTCGCTTATGCACCGTTGCTCCCACATATACTACTTAGCTCTCTCTATATATAGATATATGTGTGTACTATTCTATGACTTCACTTGTTTGGCCATTTTGAGTTCTTTGAAGCTTCAGGGAAGCTTATCATTTTCTCGAGGTGGTGTAATTCTTGACCTCAAACTGTATATGGGGTCTTATTCCATCCTAATCTTCGACGTGTTTGTTATGTTTCTCTTAAAAATTTATCTTGTGTTGTATATCATGTATATGAGATATTTCATGTAAACTTTAAGATCAAAGAAGCATTATTGTGCACATGATCTCCTTCTAATTAATGACAAGCCCTTCAAAGAAAAATGATCATCTGCCTCAAAGGAAGCTACTGTGTCTTTTTTTTTCTGATGATTAATACGTAGTATATCAAATGTCAAATTACGTACTATCGATCATATAACACTACCCAAAAACTAACTCGTCCTATGGAGTATATCTTTTATGAAGGGTCTCAAAAGCCACCTTTATTGCTGTAGCGGCTTGTCAAACTTTCAAATCAATTTAAAGCTCAGCCTATGATTTTTGACCCACTACGTACTGTCAAGGATTTGAAATTTCCAAAGTCTGTAACATTAGATACAATTTGTTATTGCATTTATAATACTTCTAATTAAGCTAAAGAAAATTTGCTGGAAAGGCCAAACCAAACTAAAGTGGCATGAGTATACCTTTATTGTTGTATAAATATTTGAATTTCATAAAGTGTGGAATATTATTGTTAAGTTGGATTATGATGTTGGAAACCATTTATCAATTAACTTATCATTGAGAAATCATGCAGATTATAATTGATTTACAAAGAAAGTTATGATTAGGAAGCTTTCTATATGCATATATGATTTGTGGAACAACTTTGCATGCTAGCTAAAGATGTATGACAAATCACTGTCAAATAATGCACTTGTTTATAAAAAGTTATTGTTTTGCAACTATATATAAACAATTCTAAAAAGTTATACGTTCAACTATATTTGTGTTTCTACACTTCCTTGTTTTACACATATCTTACAAAAACTATCGTAATTGTTCCTTTCAAGTACGAGAAAATTCGATCGGTCAATTGCTTGGGTGTCAATTGATCACGACTCGGACAACTTCTTATAATTTTATCTTCATAACTCCAAGTTTCCAAACAACATGAACATATAATTCTATCACATCAAATGTGACATATAATTAGGAGAGACCCCTTCAAATATATAAATGGCAAATCAAATGTTTCTTCTTCCTAAAGAGAAAGTCTTTTCATTTCTTGGAGGTGGGGGGCTGTCCTAAAACTGCTTTAGGAAAAAGAAAAAAAAAAGAAGAATAAGTTAAGAGAGTGGGATCTTTATTCTCCACCATTGTCCTCTCAATGGTATTTGGTACCAAGTCTTTGTCCATATGTATAATTGAAAGCACTAACTATCCAAAATTTAAACCATTTAATAATTCCCCAAATTATTTTGAATCTATCTTAAACTCTAGCTAACTTATTAAAAGACAAAACAAAAACCCTAATGTTTCTAAAGTGGTTACTAGTTGCC
>BQNB010095752.1:0-25787 GCA_026074375.1 Tanacetum coccineum
TGATAACCAAGAGCTTGTTTGTGTGTGTCATCGTAAAAAACTTGTGGCTTTGTTAACATGTGCACTATTTAAGCATATTGACCCGCTTTGTAAACAATATTATCTAATTCCTTAATCTTCTATTCTAAATCAATTTATTTATCTAAATATTTACTTTCCTTTTCTTTGGATTCGTTTTTGAAAACAGTAAATGTTTGCAATAAAATTCCTTTTCTTTGATTTGATTTGAAAGATTTTGTTCAAGTGAGTCAATTTGCTACTTAAGTGCAAGCTTTTCCTTAATCATATCATCCATTTGAGAATCAATCATTTTTTTCACGTGTGCTTAAATCAATATTAAGACGTTGTTCAAAAGTTTTGACTCGTTCTTTATATCTCTCAAGCTCAACGGTTAAGGATTCATTATTCTTTTCCTGATTAGATTTTTCCCAATTATTTACATGATTAATTATTTGTTATGACATTTGTTCAATCACAGATAAAATCGTTGAATCTTTTTGTGCATACAAATTAGTATCTTGAAAATATTGAGAGTACGGAATGATATTGTTATCACTTGTTATCTCATTATATTTAAATCAGCAACTGGTGTTTTTTCAAAACCCTGCATTGCATGCACACTTTGATTATCCATATCAGTATGATAGGGTTCAAAATGAGGTACCTCTGAGATAACCTCTGAACCATAATTGGAAAGATTAGCCATCAGCACAGCCTTTGCATTAGAGACATCATCACAGTCAGAATCATAAGCATCAAGATCCTCAGTCTGGAAAGCAGCAATGTTTGGAATGGTTATCTGAGTAGCTTGACCATCTGGAATGCCTGGATCTGCAAGAAATGCTAGTTGTTCTTCATCTAAAATTTGTCCAGCTTCCTGTGCTTCAGCCAACATTGCCTTTTCCTTAAATCATGCAACATTCCTAGGCCTCTTTGGCTGAGTGCATTGCTTCAGCCACTCTTGCCTGCCCTCCTGCATTATTTCCCCCAGAACTAGTAACATTACCCTTATAGCTATTACCAGTATAACTTTGTCCTTGCCTCCCTTGAACTTGTTGCACAGTAACCCTGCCGTCTTGAATAGTGGCTTGGTTTCTCGGTTTGGAGGAAGTTGTTTATACAAATAATGTCTAAAAATGTTATTTATATTTTTCGACCTCTCAACGTTTTGATAATAACAAAATGTAAAAAAGTTTACGATAAAATTAAACGTTTACAAATTATTAATCGTAAAATTCTATTTCTAAGATTAGTAATCACTTAATGTGTGAACAAACAAATCATTAAGCATGATTAGTGATCAAGAAAATATTTTTTCTTTAAAAGAAAAGTTTTATTAAAAACTTAAAATTTGAAATTCAAATTTTCCCCCCAAAACGCAAGCTTCTATACCAGATACAACCTTCCCCACAAAAAGACAAAAAAGGGAGGGTATTCTACTGGCGGCCCCCTTATATATCTGGGACCGCCAGGACCGCCGCCTGTGACCGTTGGATTTTCCTGCCTATAAATATTGTATTGAGAGTGATAGTTGTTAAGTTGAGACGGTGATTGATTGTAGTTAGCAACAAATGTAAGAGGATCTTGGTATTGTTCATGCATCAAGCGAGTTTCATTTGCATGTGCCTCATGTTTGTTTTAGATAAGCAGTACAATTTATCATAGTTTGTAGTATGAAAATCTCTAGCCAACTTCATCACAAACTTGCTCTATTCTGGTGGTAGACTGTTCAGAAACTTTGTATTCACTTAAACTGGTCTCATTGACATATTGATAACATTCATGTTATTGATTAGTTGAGAAAATCTCTAGTAGTACTGATACAGTGTTTCAATCACCCTTCACAAATGAAAACGTTTATCAAACGCGTCATACAATTACATTTCTTATTCTGTAATGACAATTTTTCGTGTCCTTGCATCAGAAGCTTAACTCTCAGAGCCCATATCTCTTTGGACCTTATGCAACTTTTAATGATGACTTACATGGTCATAACACATTCCGGTGTAGACCTTGAGAGAACGATGTATGTAGCTTTAAATATCACAGTAAGCTTGAGTTTTCTTTGGCAACTGAAGAGTTCGTCATACCTCTTTGTCCTAATAAGACCATCCTCTTCAACCAATAGTCAGGCCAAACAAGTGAACATTTTGAACTGAGTTTAAGGAATCCTTCTTCCCTTCACCCCGAATATCTATGATAGATTCCAGACGACTCTATCCAAGAGTCATACAAAGATTTTTTCCAATATGGAGGACGGGTTGATGCATCGGCAATGAATCATAATCTGCTAAAGTTGTCATTTTGAATTGATTGATTAAATGAGAAAATATAACTTTTTGATCGTTCAATGATTAGAGGTTATTGTGTTAAAGTGATGTACGATTAAGTGATGAAACTTAAGAATACACGGGATTTTACAATTCTTGATAAAACTGGGAAAATAGTTAATATTTCATGATATTTTACAAATCAAAGAAAAACCGTATAATTCACCTAATGGAAATGGTATAATTCACCCAAGAGAAATGTATAATTCACCCAAGCAAATGGTATAATTCACCTAAGCAAATGGTATAATTCACCCCAAGCAAATGGTATAGTTCACCCAAGCAAATGGTATACTTCTCCCAAGAAAATGGTATACTTCTCCTAAACAAATTGAATACTTCTCCCAAGTAAATGTTATAACATCACCTAAGCAAATTGTATAAATCGCCCAAGTACAAGAAAAAAATATGTATAAATCGCCTAGAAAGAAAAAGGTGTAATTCACTTGAAAAAATTATGTATAATTTGCCTGAAATGTTGTATAATTCGCCTAAGAAAAAACACATAAATCGCCTAAGCAAAAACGCATAAATTGCCTGTTTAATTCGCCTGCTTAATTCGCCTAGAAGAAAATGTATAATCCGCCTAATAGAAACCAGTGTATAATTTGCCTAGAAGACAAAGTATAATTCGCCTAATAGAACTTCGAAACTCAAATTTCAAAACACTTAAAGACACACTTTTTGACGTTTTTACTCAATTTTTCGTTGTACATATCTTACTATCCTAAGCCTATTAGAAACTTAAAAACACAAACTTTAACGTTTTTGACACAAAAAATTTGAAATCAAGATTCTTAGTACACAAACCTTGGTTTGTAACAATCCGTTATTATCGGTCATTTTAATTATTAAATAATAAGTAATATAAAAAAATTATATATTTTAAAAAATAAAATATTTATATATATATTTAATTTTATAAATAATAAATATATTAAAAAAAAAATTTATTAAAATAATTATTATAAATATTTAAAAAAAAATATAATATTATAAAATATTAAAAAAAAAATTTTATATTTCTATTATTTATCCTAATTAGTATATTATATATATAAAATTAAAAAATATTATTATTAATACTTAATTAAAAAATTTTTTAAAAATTTTTAAAAAAAAAAAATTAAAAAGAATAATAATAATTTATTATTAAAAATTTAGTATAATATGATTAAATTTTTGTAATTTTTTATGATTAACTTTAATTTAATTATATTTTTTTTATAATAGATTTTAAAAAAGTAAAATAATATATTTAAATAAAAAAGATATTAAATTTTATATAAATTAATTTAATATAAGAAAATTAATTTTTATAATCATATAAAAAAATAAAAATAAATAAATAATAATTTTATTTTTTTTAAATATAATTTAATATATATTTTATTTAAAAATTTATTATATAAAAAATAGTTTAAAAAAATTATAATAAATTTTTTATTTTTTATATATTAATAATATGATAAATAATTAAATATAATAAAAAAATATTTATAAAGTTTAAAAATAAAAAAATAAAATGGAATTATATTTTAATAATTTATTTTTAAAAAATAAAAATTTATAATATAAAATATGAAATGTTATATATATTTATTTAATAAAATTTTATAAATTTATTATATAAAATTATTATTTTAATAAATAAATATAATATATATAAATTATATTATAATATTTTATAATAAACGACTTCAATCTTGCCATGTATTTATTTTAGAGTTTTAAACGCAATACTTTAATTTCAATCGTTAAAATTAAATCGCGTAAACTAAAAATCAACATTCAACGTAAACGGACACCAAACAAATAAAAGTTTATATCAAGCAAGCGTTATATTATTTTTACAAAAATAATAATCAACTTTTTATATTTTATTTTTTATACGTTACGTAAAATGTTTACGTTTCGCATTTTTAAAACTTTTTGCATAAAGTAAACCAGTCTAACCTATCCTATAACCAATCAATACCCACAATTATACCTCAATACTAAAAAATTATACAATTTCTTATACGTTACATACTGGCCGGATTTGGTACTTATAAACACAACAAATAATATCTAAACTTATCTTTCTAGAATCCTAATATGTGTTTAATAAATGCTAAGCAACCTATCGTACATTCTTACCAACTCCATTCCATTTCTTACAAAAATCACTCCCTTAATTTCCCAAACTTTCCCCCAACTCCTCCCTATGGCTCTTACACACATAGTCATTCAAGGAAATACCAAGGTTTTGTTTTAGTGGTTTCCTAAGATATTTCTAGCATAAAATAAACTCATATTCCTAGTCTTTCATAAACTCTCATATCAACGAGCAAAAACACAAAAATTCTGTCCTTATTACTCATATCCCACGATCAAATAAGCTAGAAAAATACTCCATGTTTCCATTCAAATCAATATTTAAGTATACAAGTGTATTATGGTAATATCTAAGGTGTATCAAGAGGAGTTTTTACAATTAAAAATCAGGATAGCAAGGAAAAAAATTAGGGTTTTCAAGGCTAGAGTTTGTTTTGAAAGCAAGGGTTTAAACACATTAAGTTAGGGTTTTAATAGATTAGTGTGTCATCATATTTCACCATTACACCACAAGGTTTAGAATCACAACTCATACCATCCATTCATATATTTTTAATCATCTCTTTTTTAATAATCAAAGAATAACATCATTTCAGAAGTTTTCTAACAAATGGAATCTTATGAAATCTAACTTGGACCAATCAGAAATGCTTGATTTTTTGCCACGTAGACAAACTCGTGCGATCTGATTGGTCCCAAGTAAAAATTCAAATTAAATTAATCAGGTCAAAATTGAAATTTTGGTGGAGAAATACGATGGAGAAAAAAAACACTAAAAATATACGTGTCAAATTTTGTGCAGAAAAAAACTTCAAAAAAGAAGGTAATTAATATAACTTTAGGAGTTTTAATTGTAAATAAAAGAATAGAGTTAAGTGGTAAGATTTATAATTTCCAAGTTTTTATTCTAACTTTAAAAAATAAAACACATAACCCCTTCAAACTTTATACCCTAGACTTTACATTTCAAATACGACAAAAACGTAAACAATTTTTACTTCCAAACAAAGAATTTAACAGTATCTAATCACATAACCAAATCCTCACCGAGACTTTTTGGTGAATTTTTTTATTGGCGATCTGAAATCATGTTGTACAACCAAATAAAAAAAACACCGAAACACAAATTTTTTTCTATTTTTGTTTAATACGGTACTAAAATTTAAACCATTTAAAATTCTCAAAAAGTTTTTATCCATTGACATGTGTGTATGCCTATAAATCATATACAACAACCTGAGCAACTTTTATATCTTAAAAAACTGTTGGAGACGAAAAAATAGGTAAAACTCTTTTTTCATTCGTATATGTATTGAAGATATACAATGGAATTTTATTTTTGATCAAAACATATTGTATGCACGAAACATAATACTTATTTGAGTTTTTAGATTATCTTAGCATAATAAAATATTAACGCTTTTGATAACTCAATTTGATGCTTTTAAATTCGATTACGTGGCTAAAATTTTACATGTTTTAACACAAAGTATGAACATGAATCCTAAGTATAGCTGACACACTCATGCAACTACAATCAAAATCATTATACATATACATAATGTAAAAAAAGTTTACTATTTTTTCGTCTCCAACATTTTTTTAAGATATAAAAGTGGCCCAGGTTGTTGTATATGATTTATAGGCATACACACATGTCAATGGAATAAAAACTTTTTGAGAAATTTAAATGTTATAAACTTTAGTACTATTAATATCAACAAGAAAATATTTGTGTTTCGGTGTTTTTTTTATTTGGTTGTACAACATAGATTTTCAGATCGCCAATAAAAAAATTCACCAAAAAGTCTTCGGTGAGATTTGGTATGTGATTAGATACTGTTAAATCTTTGTTTGGAAGTAAAAAATTGTTTACGTTTGTCGTATTTTAAAATATAAAGTCTAGGGGTATAAAGTTAAGGGTTTAATGTGTTTATTTTTTAATTAGATAAAACTTGGAAATTTATAAATTTACACTTAACTCCTATATATTTTATTTAAAATTAAAAGCTCCTAAGTTTTAATTATTTACGTTCTTTTTTGAAGTTTTTGTTCTTCACAAATTTTGACACGGATAATTTTTTTATGTGTGTTTTTTTTCTCCATCGTTTTCTCCACCAAAAATTTCCACTTTTGACCAGATTAATTTTAATTTAATTTTATTGACCAAATCAGATCGCACGATTTTGTCTTCGTGGCAAAAATCAAGCATTCTGATTGGTCCAAGTTTAGAATTCATAAGATTCCATTTGATAGAAAACTCTGAAATGATGTAATTCTTTTATTATATAAAAGATGTATGCATAAAAATTAATTGAAATGAAGGTATGAGTTGTGAATATAAACCTTGTGTGAATGATGAATATGACGAACACACTAATCCTATAAAACCCTAACTTAATGTGTTTAAACCCTTGCTTCTAAAACAAACCCTAGCCTTGAAATCCCTAATTTCATTTCTTAGAAAACCCTTGATTTTACTTGTAAAAATCACTTGATACACCTTAGATATTAACCATAATCACACTTGTATACTTGAAATATTGATTGAATGAAAACCATGGATTATTTTTCTAGCTTATTTGAGTCGTGGGATATGAAGTAATAAGGAGAGAATTTTGTGTTTTTGCTAGTTGATATGATAAGTGTATGAAAGACTAGGAATATGAGTTTATTTATACTAGAAATATCTTAGGAAACCACTAAACAAAACCATGGTTTTACTTGGAACGACTAGTTGTGTAAGAGCCCATGGGTGGGGGTGGTTTTGTAAGAAAATGGTATGGAGTTGTGTAAGAAATGTAAGATAGGTTGCTTGCTTTGAATTATAACACATGTGTTTCTAGAAGGCAAGTTTAAGATATCATTTCTTTGTGTTTTAAGTACCAAAACCGGCCAAGTATGTATATGTATAAGAAATTGTATAATTTTTTAGTATTGGTATATTTGTGGGTATTGATTGAGTATAGATAGGTAGAATGGTTTACTTGTATGCAAAAAGGTTCCAAAATGCGAAACGTAAACGTTTTACGTAACGTATAAAAATAAAATATAAAAAGTTAATTATTATTTTCGTAAAAATAATATAATGCTTGCTTGACATGAACTTTTATTTGTTTGATGTCCGTTTACGTTGAATGTTGATTTTTAGTTGTATACGCGATAATTAAAACGATTGAAATTAAAGTAAATGCGTAAAACTCTAAAAATAAATAATGGCAAGATTGAAGTCGTAAAATGACCCGAAATAACGGATTGTTACAAAAAGGGTTTGTGTACTAAGAATCTTGATTTCAAATGTTTCGTGTCAAAAACGTTAAAGTTTGCATTTTAAGGTTCTACTTGGCTTAGGATAGTAAGAAGTACAAGAAAAATCAAGTAAATACGTCAAAAAGTGAGTCTTTAAGTGTTTTGAAATTTTTGAGTTTCGAACTCCTTTAGGCGAATTATACTTTGTCTTCTAGGCAAATTATACACTGGTTTCTATTAGGCGGATTATACATTTTCTTCTAGGCGAATTAAGCAGGCGAATTAAACAGCAATTTTTATGCGTTTAGGGCTTAGCATTTATATTTGTTTTTTTTTCTTAGGCGAATTATACAACATTTCAGGCAAATTATACATATATATTTTTTTGGTGAATTATACTTCATTTTTACTAGGCGATTTAAACATATTTTGTAATTGGGCGATTTATACAATTTGCTTATGAAAGTATACCATTTGCTTGGGAGAAGTATACACTTTGCTTAGGAGAAGTATACCTTTTGCTTGGGTGAACTATACCATTTGCTTGGGTGAATTATACCATTTGCTTGGGTGACTTATACCATTTGCTTGGGTGAATTATACCATTTAATTGGGTGAATTATACCATTTGCTTGGGTGAGTTATATCACTTCCATTAGGTGAATTAGCGCTAAATTTTTCTTTGATTTGTAAAATCCCATGAAATATTAACTATTTTCCCAGTTTTATCAAGAATTGTAAAATCCCGTGTATTCTTAAGTTTCATCACTTAATCGTACATCACTTTAACACAATAACCTCTAATCACTGAACGATCAAAAAGTTATATTTTCTCATTTAATCAATCAATTCAAAATGACAACTTTAGCAGAATTCATGATCATTGCCGATGCAGACAACCGTCCTCCCATATTGGAAAAATCTTTGTATGACTCTTGGAAGAGTCGTATGGAACTATACATAGAGAATCGGGAGAACGGGAGAATGATTCTTAACTCAGTTCAAAATGGTCCACTTGTTTGGCCTACTATTGTTGAAGAGGATGGCACTACTAGGACAAAGAGGTATGAAGAACTTTCAGTTGCAAAGAAACTCCAAGCTTACTGTGATCTTAAAGCTACATACATCGTTCTTCAAGGTCTTCCACCGGATGTGTATGCCATTGTAAGTCATCATAAAGTTGCCAAAGAGATATGGGACTGAGTTAAGCTTCTTATGCAAGACACGAAATTGTCATTACAAGAAAAGAAATGTAAATTGTATGACGAGTTTGATAAGTTCTCATTTGTGAAGGGTGAAACACTGTATCAGTACTACTGAAGATTTTCTCAACTAATCAATAACATGAATGTTATCAATATGTCAATGAGACCAGTTTAAGTGAATACAAAGTTTCTGAACAGTCTACCACCAGAATAGAGCAAGTTTGTGATGAAGTTGGCTAGAGATTTTCATACTACAAACTATGATAAATTGTACTCATATCTAAAACAACATGAGGCACATGCAAATGAAACTTGCTTGATGCGTGAACAATACCAAGATCCTCTTGAATTTATTGCTAACTACAATCAATCACCGTCTCAACTTAACAACTATCACTCTCAATACAATTCCACACAGTTTCCTCAACAAACAAATACCATGATTCCACAAGTTCACTCTCCTCAATCATACTTACCAATGTATTCACCACCTCATCTATCACAACCATAAATCAGTCATTCATCCGTTTCACCATCACGACAATACCAGTCGCATATGGATCATCAAACCTTATATGTTCTACTAATTGCTTATAACTCACCTCAATCTTTAACACAACCAATGACTGAGTTCCCTTAAATGGACTCAAGTCTTGTTGTTCCTGTATTTAATCAGGATTGTGATCCATCAATTGCATGTCTCAATAAGGCAATGGCTTTCCTGACAGCTGTAGCTTCTTCAAGGTTCCCTTCAACCAACAATCAACTTAGAACTTCCTCTAATCCGAGAAACCAGGCCACCATTCAAGACGACAGGGTTACTGTGCAACAAGTTCAAGGGAGGCAAGGACAAAGTTATGCTGGTACTGGCTATAAGGGTAATGCTACTAGTTCTGGGGGAAATAATGCAGGAGGGCAGGCAAGGGTGGTTAAATGTTATAATTGTCAAGGTGAAGGACACATGGCTAGGCAATGCACTCAGCCTAAGAGGCCAAGGAACGCTGCATGGTTTAAGGAAAAGGCAATGTTGGCTGAAGCACAGGAATCTGGTCAAATTTTGGATGAAGAGCAACTAGCATTTCTTGCAGATCCAGGCATTCCAGACGGTCAAGCTGCTCAGACAACCATTCCAAACACTGCTGCTTTCCAGACTGAGGATCTTGATGCTTATGATTCTGACTGTTGATATGTCTCTTTGCAAAGGCGGTTCTGATGGCCAATCTTTCCAACTATGGTTCAGACGTTATCTCAGAGGTACCTCATTTTGAACCCTATCATACTGATATGGATAATCAAAGTGTGCATGCAATGCAGGGTTTTGAACAAACACCAGTTGTTGATTTTATAGATAATGAGATAACAAGTGATAGCAATATCATTCCGTACTCTCAATATTTGCAAGAAACACAACAGGCAGCTGTTCAAGATACTAATTTGTATGCACAACAAGATTCAATGATTTTATCTGTGATTGAACAAATGTCAGAACAAATGATTAATCATGTAAATAATTAGGAAAAGGCTAATCAGGAAAAGAATAATGAATCCTTAACCGCTGAGCTTGAGAGATATAAAGAACGAGTCAAAACTTTTAAACAACGTCTTAATATTGATTTAAGCGCACGTGAAAAAGGATTGATTCTCAAATGGGAATTGTTTGATATATAAAGCAAAAGCATGCACTTAGCAGCAAACTACTCACTTGAACAAAAGCTTTCTAATCAAATCAAAAAAATGAATCTTTATTGCAAACATTTACTGTTTTCGAAAATGAATCCAAAGAAAAGGAAAGTAAATATATGGATAAAGAAATTGATTTAGAAAAGAAGATAAAGGAACTGGAGAATATTGTTTACAAAGTGAGTCAATCTACTCAAACAGTACACATGTTAACAAAGCCACAAGTTTTTTATGATGACCACTCAACAAAAAGAGATTGGTTCTCAAATCCATTCCTCTCAAGAAAGCTCAGCGGATTAAGCCAACCTTGTATGATGGTAGTGTAATATCTAGTCAACATGCTGCTTGTCCTGTGATTGATGATGAAGAGACATTGATTTTAAAAGAAGTAAGTCGATCTAAAATGCTTGCAAAATAGAACGATCCAATGTCAAAAGAAAAGAAAGTTAATACTACTCCAATTAATTATGTTGAGTTAAATCGATTATCTGAAGATTTTTTCCACAACAAGAATTGTCTGATGAACAAGCTTTCTGGTTACAAACTTCACACCCTAATACTGACCAATCTGCTTCGTCACCTGTCAAAAGTTGAGGCTCCTAAGGAACTTCTAAGGTAAGCCTGGTTAATACAAGCCTTAAAAAGCTTAAATACCATCTTGGCAATTTGACATCATGTGGAAAAAAGCGGATTACACTACTGCTATAACAGAAGGGGGAATGGGGTCTGAACACACTAATAGTTGTTGTTCTAGAATGAATAATTCCATTTTTAAATACCTTAAAAGACATATTCAATATTTTTGATAAAGATCTTTTAAATGAGGTAACGGAAGTACAAACAGTTTTTAACCAGATGGATGTTGTTGTTCAACAGTGTTTTGTAGACAACAGTGTTTTGAAATTCATAAGAAAGAACTTTAAAAAAAAAATGATCGACTCTTACACCAAATCATGTCTCAAGATGTTATGATATGTGTGATGAATTCTACTGCTGTTTTTGATGATGTGAATTTGGAAATGCAAAGTAGTGAATATTGTGTGAAGTGTTTGGATCTTGATGCTGAGCTTTTGAACAAACAAAATGCGTATAATGATCTTTCGAAAAGTTACTCACAACTTGAAAAACTTTTCATCTCTTTTGAGTTAACAATGCAACTCAATCAAGAAATTTTTCAAAAGGATTTTATCCATTGATAATCAAAATGCTCTTCAAATTCTAGAATATTTTAAAAATAACGATTTGAAAGCTCAGCTACAAGCTAAAGACACTACCATTTGTAAGTTAAAGGAACATATCAAATATATGAGAGAGAATAACAAGAGAAAGTCAAACATGATATGGATGAAATAGAGACCATAGATCATTGAATCGAGCAATGTATGCCAAATTACTTTCTAAAAATAAGCGTTTGCATAAAGAAATTGAGCATTTGAAAAAGATTTACAAAGATCAATTTGATTCGATTAAAAAGACACGTGCTCTTTCTAAAGAACACTGTGACTCTTTGATTGCTCAATTGAACTCTAAGTCTATGGAAAATGCGGATTTAAAAGGACAAATTCAAGAAAAGGTTTTTGTGACAACAACATTACAAAATGAATTAAGGAAATTAAAAGGTAAAAATGTGCTTGATAATGCCGCCACAATAACTAATGCCACAACTATTGCTCCAGGGATGTTCAAACTTGATTTAGATCCTTTAGCTCCTAGGTTATTGAAAAATAGGGACGCTCACATAGACTATCTTAAGTACACTCAGGAACAAGCAGATATTCTTCTCTTCGGGAATAGTTAAACAAGCTAAAGCAAAAATCACCTTTAGATAATGCGTTAGACTTGCTTAAACATGCCAAACGATTCAAGAGTTACTTGTTTTATGTTTCGAACACATCCCTACTGCGAATAAACCTAGTGGAGAAATTGTTTTGTCACACAATGAACAAAGTCAAGAAAGTTAGGTTTTCAAAACCTCTTACATCCTCGAGCAACATTCATAAACATGTAGAGTCATCCAAAACACCAGATTCTAACACACCTGTGTTGCCTTCTACAGGATTGAAGAGTTCTACTAGTGCTAGCAGATCACAGCCTACAGGCAATAAAAAGAATGATAGGATCTCGCAAACACCAAGTAGCAACATGAAGAATAAAGTAAAAGTCCAACGTAGGAGATTTAATTTAAGTTCTAATTAAAAGAATCGTGTTAAACACCAAAGATTAAATGCGAATTCTGAGTTAATTTGTGTTAAATGTAAACAATGTATGTTTGATGCAAATCATGATGTGTGTGTCCTTGATTTTGTGATGATGTGCATGTCCGCGTCTAACCTAAGTCTGTAAGAAAGGCAACATCATAACATTTGGAAACCTACGATAAGTGTTACTGAAGTAGGATATAAATGGAAACCAACTGGAAGACTTTTCACTATAGTTGGTAACTTATGCCCTTTAACTAGGATCACTCCCACGAAAGTAGTGCAACTTAAGGAAAACCACTTCTAATTCAGTTGAAACATCAAAACCAGAGATTAAAGTCTATAACAGGAAACCCAAACAAGTAAAATCTTAGGTTCGGGTAAAAAAGCTAAGATTGTAGAATCTAAGAATGCTAACAACTCGGAACCCAATCATTCTTGGGGATCCAATGCTACAGATGTTCCATCTTCTTCTTCTCTTGTTATGGATAGGTTTCCAATGTTTCTCTCTCGTATCTGGACTCCGGATGCTCAAAACATACGACAGGGAACCGCTCTCAGCTCATGAACTTTGTCAGTAAATTTCTAGGAACTGTTCTATTCGAAAATGACCAAATTGCAAAGATAATAGGGTATGGTGACTATCAGCTAGGAAACGTAATTATCTCAATGGTATACTATGTTGAGGGGCTTAGACATAACTTGTTTTCTATTGGATAATTTTGCGTTGCGGATCTTGAAGTTGCTTTATGGAAAAACACTTGCTTTATTCAGAATTTAGAAGGTGTTGATCTACTTTCAAGATCCAGAGACACAAACTTGTACACAATTTCTCTTGATGACATGCTAAAGACTTCTCCGATCTGTCTACTATCAAAAGCTTTAAAGACTAAGAGTTGGTTATGGCACCGTCAGTTATCTCATCTCAACTTCGATACTCTTAACAAGCTAGCCAAAGACGGTCTTGCACGAGGCATTCTAAAGCTTAAATTTAAGAAAGATCATCTGTGTTCAGCATGTGCATTAGGCAAAAGCAAGAAATTCTCTCATCAACCCAAGGCTGAAGACACTAACCAAGAGAAACTCTATCTTCTGAATGTCATCAACTCTTCGAAGAATTTTATGAAAAAGTTGGCAGCACGCATCAAACATCTGTCACTCTACTTTTAATAGAACGACGTTGTCGAAAGACGTATCCGGACTCTGAGGAACTACTCTCGACAATGTTTGATATTTTTCAAATCTTCATTAGTTCTGTAGGGCCGAAGCAATCAATCAGCTTGTTAATACCCAAAAACCTTCCGGGGGGTTGAGCCGTCTCTATACAATAAAACTCCCCATATGAATTTTGAGCCAACGACAAGAGCTGGATTTATCATGTTCTTAATTTCTTGGTCACCCTGTTATCCGACCAATGACAGTGAGGATTTGGGTAAACTAAATGCAAAGGTCGATATTGGGATTTTTTATGGTTACGCGCCCGCAAAGAAAGCTTTCAGAATCTATAATAGAAGAGCCTAGAAAATCATGGAAACTATACACGTAACGTTCGATAAGCTGACAACAATGGCTTCTGAACAATTCAGTCAAAGACTCGGGCTTCAATTTATGACTCTTGCAACATCCAGTTCAAATCCCAAAACCCTTTCTCAACAACCCTTTTAACACCACTAACCAAAAATGATTAGGATCGTTGATTCCAACATATGTTCGAGAATCTTCAACCCTCCATCAAGTGTTTTTTCCCATTTCATGTAGCTGCTACACCAAGATCTGTTGATATAGCCGATTATCATTCATCAACAACCATTGATCTAGATGTACTTTCGTTATGTACTTCATCAACTAACCAACAACAACAATCCTCAATCATCTCACAAGGTGTTGAAGAAACCGATACCAAATGCACATTTTTAACATCCATGCACTGACCTCTTCATGATGTTTCTACTTCTCAAGAATCATCATCAAATGCGCAGTCCTCGCACTCTCCACTAGAACTGATTGGTAGATGGACTAAGGATCATCCATTGGAAAACGTGATTGGTAACCGTCTCGACCAGTCTCCACGGTGTTACTTTTATGCCTTCCTAACTTCTGTGCAACCAAAGAACTTTAAAGTTGCTATGCTCGAATCCTCATGGATTGAGGCAATGCAAGAAGAAATTCATGAATTTGAAAGACTACAAGTTTGGGAATTGGTGCCTTGTCTAGATAAATTATGTTTGAACAATGAAGTAGATCTTCAAGTCAGACAAACGAATTTAAAGGGTACTCAAGAACAAGCTAGATTGGTTGCTCAAGGATTCAGGCAAGATGAGGGAATCAACTTTGAGAAATCATTTGCACATGTTGCAAGAATAGATGCCATCCGTATCTTCGTAGCAAATGCCGCCAACAAGAATATGATGATCTACCAGATGTACATGAAAACGACTTTCTTAAATGTGATTTTAAAAAGACATGCCTTTATTACCTCTTTTTATATTTTTCCATTTTTTTTAATTTTTTTCTTTGATTTTATAGATTTTATATTTTTGTATTTTGTTTTTATAAAAGTTTTCTAAAAATGATAAATCTTTTTGGTTTTTATGGTTTTATGTATATACATATGATACATGATATGTGAATAGGTACCACCACTATTCATCAACTTCATCTACCAATTGTTTCAGAGTCTCCGGCGTAAAACTCCGCATTCCCAGCTTGTTGATCAGAAATCAATTCTTTCTCGGCCAAGAGCTTTAAGTTCAAGATGTCAATGATGGGGAAGATGCCATTCTTTTTAGGATTATAGATTTTTTAAAGTCCCAGAGGCATCTTTATAAACCAATCTAAATATGCTTTTGAAATTGTTAAAAAATATGGTATGCTAACTACCGATTCTGTAGACACACCTATGGTAGAAAAGAGTAAACTGGATGAAGATCTACAGGGGATTCCAATTGATGCTACACTTTATCGTGGTATGATTGGATCCCTCATATATCTGACATCCAGTAGACCAAACCTTATTTATGCAGTCTGCTTATGTGACCGGTATCAGGCAAAGCCTACTGAAAAGCACTTAAATGCGGTTAAGTGGATCTTTCGATACCTAAAGGGAACCATTAACATGGGTCTCTAGTACTCGAAGGATACCGGTATGTCTATGACAGCATATGCAGATGCAGATCACGCGGGGTGTCAGGACACTAGACACAGTACATCAGGAAGTGCTTAATTCTTAGGTGACAAACTTGTTAGCTGGTCTTCAAAGAAGCAAAAGAGAACTGCCATCTCAAGTACAGAGGCTAAATATATTGCTTTATCTATATGTTGTGCTCAAATCATATAGATGCGTTTACAGCTAACAGATTATAGCTTTTAATTCAATAAGAATCCTCTGTACTGCGACAACAAGAGTGTGATTGCTCTATGCTGCAACAATGTTTAACACTCACGAGCCAAGCACATTGATGTTCGCTACCATTTTATAAATGAGCAAGTGGAGAATGGAATCGTAGAGCTATACTTTGTCCTGATTGAATACCAACTGGCTGACATCTTCACCAAACCATTGCCAAGAGAAAGATTTAACTTCTTGATTGAAAAGCACGGTACGAGAAGCATGTCTCCGAAAACGTTGAAACGTCTGGCAGAGGAAACGGACGAGTGATGGTGGTAACTCATATCATGTATCATATGTACATAAGAAAAATTAAAAACACAAAAATATTTTTTTAATATAAATTTTTCAAAAAGAAAATTAAAAATTAAAAAAAAAATATAAAACAGAAAAAGAAAATACAAAATTGGAAAAATACAAAAATAGGTTTTCATGACATGTCTTCTGAAAATCGATAACATTTACGGCCTTAGAAATGTCATTCAATAATGATACGAGGCTGTAAATGAAGTTCGAGCAGAAGTTCAAAATGTTTTAAAACATGTCATATGGCTTGCTATTATTTCAGATAGCAACCCGGTCTTATCTTAAAGGAATGTTTTTGACAAAAAAGAAAACTTGACTCACAACGGGATTCAATTTTCTGGGAATGAATTACTTCTATTCATTCAAAGGTTCGTGTTTACTTGGACAACACCAACCCGTGATCGCGTCCTTTTATACAATTAATGTGTTTATGTGTTGTACAGTGCATTTCTTTGTCAAAATAAGAAAAATCTTATTTTTATAGTGTTGATTTTTAAATAAAACATAAATCATCTTTCGGTTTCATCAAGAAAATCACATTTTCTAAGGCATTTGCCATCAAAACAATGTCTAAAGCTCTTTAAATAGAAAACGAGACATTATTTGAGGGAGAGAAAATGTCAAATCTTCTTCAAAAATTTTCAAGTGATAAATTGAAAAAGGTTTTAAACAATAACAGATTAATATTTAAAGGGGAGTTAATTAATTTTAACTCATTTAGGCTTTAGATGTTATGTGTTTATGCCTTTAGGGATATATAGCAAAATGTGAGACTTAACATCGATAACAAAACCTTAGGGACTACTTGTGCCATTAGTGCATTTGTGTTTGCCTTAAGAAAAGTTATTATAAGAAAATTGATAGTGTGCTTAAACCTTAGGGGCATTTTTGCCAAAAAAATGGCTTGCTATTATTTCAGATAGCAACCCGGTCATCATCTTAAAGGCAAGTATTTCAAAAAGAAAACTTGACCTCATAACGGGAATATATTCTCGGGCATGGTCTACTTTATGACCATGCAAAGGCTTGTGTTTACTTTGCAACACAACTCGTGCTTCCTATATACAATAAGTGTACGTGTCAGTGCATTTATTTGTCACAATAAGAGAAATCTTATTTTTATTGGTAAAAAGTTGTCTTCATAATGAATCAGTGTTTTTAGTAATCACAAAAAGATTTTCAAAGACAATTCAACCACTCAAACAATGACAACAGCTCTTTAAATAGAAAACGGGTCATTATTTGAGAGGGAGAAAGTGCCATCAAATAATCTTTTAAAACGGTCTTTCAAAATAAGTTACGGAATAAACAGATAAAGTTAAACTAGATATGTAAACTAGAAATGTGTTCATCTTTGTGTCGAAAATGTGGGTATAAGGTTAAGAACTTGAAAAAGTTCATGGGTTTGTGTTAAGAAGTGGTATAATGATCTTATGAGAGTAATAGAGTGATCTTAAACAAGATTTAACATCAAAATTTGTTTTTCTTGGGTTTTAGGGTTCATACGAGTCGAATAGTGCATAAAAGGAATTTTTTATGGTTAATTCATGTTAAGATTGGTTTAAATGATGATTATGGTTGATAAGAATCACGTTGAGAATGATTTTGATGCTTAAATGTGAAGTTTGTGGAAATTCAAAATTAAGCTTGGGCGAATTATGCTTATACTAGGCGAATTATACGTAAATTGTTCTAGGCGAAATATGCAAAAAAGGCTTAGGCGAATTATACGTAAATTGCACTGGGCGAATTAAGCAAAAAAGCTTAGGCGAATTATACGGAAATTACACTAGGCGAATTGTGCAGTTTAACTAGGCGAATTATGCAGTTTATATAGATGAATTATACATTATTTCTAGAACTAGGCTAATTATACACAAAGATCTCACTAGGCAAATTTTACGTTAAAGTTTCTCACTAGCTGATTTATTTAGGGTAATTCTTTTTCTTAGTAATCAGTCTAGATTGTTGTTAATTCTACCTTTGCTATAATTTAAAGCCTAATAAACTGTGCCTGATCACCTGTCATAATTCCCTTCATGCATCTAAAATCAATCAACATGAACCAAATTGTCACTCAGTAAAATACATATCTATTTGTTTGTGTATAAACTGTATTTGGCAAATCTTAGCAGAACCATGACTACTACTTTTGCTCAACAAGTTGCTCTTGATAATGCTTTGGTACCACTTGAGAAACGAGTTGAGATCGGCAAGTGCAATATGAGAATTGATCCAGCAAAGACTCAGAAAGAACCCACATATCAAGTTGTTTTGGATGCTCTTGCTCTTACTACCTGCTATCCCGCTTTCCTCATCACTGCAGATGTTCCAAAGATTTATATGCAACTGTTTTGGTTCACCATAAACAAGAAAGACTCTACCACTTACTGGTTCAAGATTGATAAGAAAAGTTACATAATTGATATGGAAGTATTCAGAGAAATCTTCTAGATCTGTCTTAGACTTCCAAATCAAGATTTTAATAAACTCCCATCAGATGACGAAGTTGTCTCCTTCATTAAGGAACTTGGCCACAAAGGAGATGTTAAATCTTTCATTGAAGTGGTCGTTGATCATATGTACCAACCACGGAGAACCTTTACTGCAATCATCAACAAGTGCTTAGCTGGGAAAATTATAGGTCTTGACAAGCTCTGACTCTTAAGAGCTCAAATTCTATGGGGAATGTTCTACAAGAAGAATGTGGACTTTGTCGAACTTCTCTGGGAAGACTTCACATTTCAAATAGAGAACAGAGACAACAAGAAGCAAGAAAAGATGTACTATCCCAAATTCACTAAAGCTATCATTCATCATTTCATCACCAAAGACAAGTCAATTTCAATGAGGAACAGAATGTTTATGCATACTGCTCGGGATGACAGCATTTTGGGTACCATGAGATTTGTCTCTAAGTTTGAGGATTTCCAAATATATGAAGCAGTTCTTCCTAACAGGATGACTAATCAGCAGATACAGGACTCTGATACCTACAAGACTTATCTTGCATATGTCACTGGTGCAACATCACCCAAGATGAAAAGGAAACTCAAAAAACCTGCTTCTCCTTTGAAGAAGAGAACTCTTGTCACAGTAGAGGAAGAAGAACCTGAACCTGCTAAGAAATACAAACCTACCAAGAAACCTGCTACTAAAAGATAGTCTTCTGGTGTTCAAATCCGAGACACTCCTGGTGTGTCTGTGTCAAAGAAGAAAGCTTCAGCAAAAGTTGCAAGAAGAAAGGGAATTGAATTTCTATCTGATGTCGCATTACTTGAGGAAGCTTAATTGAAAAAGGCTCTCAAATGAAGCAAAAGAGAAACAACCATTCATTAAGCAGGTGGCTCAAGTGAGGGAGCTGATTTCAAATTAGAGGTTCCTAATAAGCCAAAAGGCAAGTCCGATGACACATATGAAGGAACTGGTTTAAAACCAGGGGTTCCCAATGTGTCTACATCTGATTCTTCTTAAAGCGAGAACAAATCTTGGGGTTATAGTGGTGATGAAGCAAATGAACAAGGTGATGATGAAGATGTTCTTGAAAGTGATGATGATCATGAACAAGCTGATGATGAATGAACAAAATCTGATGATGAAGAAGAAGAAACACAAGATGATGAGTACGCACATACTTCTGAAGACTATGTACCTACTGATGATGAAACGAATGATGAATCAGATGATGTAACTGAGGAAGAGTATGAAAGGATTAATGAAGGGCTATATGGTGATGTCAACGTTAGTTTGACAGATGTTGAGCCTGCTGACAAAGAGAAAGATGATGAAGAGATGACAGTTGCTGGTCACGTGAGCGTTAATCAAGAGGGTGCAGGTAATCAAGTCAAGGATGATGCTCAGGCAACACAAAAGACTGAAGGTCCAATTCCAAGTTCTTCTATTTCATCCGACTATGCTGCTAAATATCTCACTTTGATAATATTCCCCCAGTTGACATAGAAGTTGTGTCAATGTTGGATATTAATGTTCAACATAAAGTTTCACGTACCTCACCTCTTCTCACCATTCCAGTGTCTGTAATCCCCGAACATAATGTTGCCAATCCACCTGAAATAGTTACAACTGCTTCGTCAACAACTATTTCTTCTCTTCTGTCTTCACTCTTCCCTCACCTTCAACAATTAACACCAATCCCAACACCAACAACAACTGAAGCTACAACCTCTACCACTGTTGTTTCTGAATCTGAAACCCTCGCTGCTCTCCGACTAAGAGTAACTGATTTGGAAAAGGATGTAAAAGAGCTCAAAAATGTTGATAACCCCGCAAAAGTTATTTCAACAATTCAATCTGAAGTCCCGAAAGCTGTAAAAGAGTACCTCGGATCAAGCCTGGATAATGCTATGCATAAGGTGATTCAGAAAAACATTGCTGACATCATTAAAGAACACTCTGTTCCAGCTGAGACTGTAGAGAGACTCAGGCAGCAATATGCACCTCAGAAAAGTGTTGAAGACATCCGAGAAATCAAGATGGATCATGCAAGAAAGCAACAAGTGCCTAAAGAAACTACCACTTCATCTGATACCACCATTCTTGCAGAATTTGATTAGAAAACTACCTTGTTTGAAACAATGACTAAATCCAAGTCATTTAACAAAAGTTTGAAGCAAAGAGCTCTATATCATGCTCTCATGGAGTCAATACTTGAGGATGAAGATGCTATAGACGAAGGAGTAGATGATAAATTAAAGAAAAGGAAACAAGATGATGCTGATGATGCTGATAAAGACGAATGCCCTTTCGATGGATCAGACCGAGGGTTAAAGAGACGGAAAATAAGGAAAGACACTGAACCATCTAAGAAGGCCAAGTCAAATGAAACTTCCAAAGGCACTTCCAAATCTCAGCCAAAATCTACTAGCAAGTCTACACAGGCAGAGGAGACAGTGTTTGAGGCTGGAGATACTCAAGAGCCACATAATCAAGGACAAGACAAAGGTAATACTGATGATCAATCCAAAGTCAAGGCTGCTCCAAAGCATGACAAGTTCAAGAAACTTGAAAGGCCTCCGACTCCTGATTCGGATTGGAATGTTAGAAAAATAGTTGACTTTAGACCTCCTCAAACCTGAATCAGCAAAATTGCTCAAGTAGAAAAACCTCCTCTTTTTTTCGACGAGCTTATGAGCACTCCTGTCGACTTCTTAGCATATGTCATGAACCATCTTAAGATTGATAATCTAACACAAGATCACTTTGTTGGACCAGTTATTAATCTTCTCAAAGGGACATGCAAAAGTCATGTGGAACTCGAGTATAACATTGAAGAATGTTATAAAGATGTAACTAATCGACTAGACTGGAATAACCCTGAAGGAAAGGAATATCCGTTTGACCTTAGCAAGCCACTACCGTTGATTATGGAACAAGGTCGTCAAGTTGTCCTTGTTGACTACTTCATCAATAATGACCTCGAGTATCTGAGGGGAGGAAGCTCAAGCAAGAAATATACGACTTCCACAACAAAAATAAAGGCTGCTAAGTATGATATTCCAGGCATTGAAGACATGGTTCCATTGTTATGGAGTCCGGTAAAGGTAGCCTATGATAGACATGCTGTCTGGTGAACTTCACACTAGGGTCCTAAACGACAACGATTCTATGGATTCGCAAGCAATAGGGTGTCCAAACATGAGGTGTACTCGACAAAAAGAATTATAGCAGTAACCAAAGTAAAAGTTATGAAGTGGTATGACTACGGTTATCTGGAGGAGATTGAAGTTCGAAGAGAAGATCAGCAACTATACAAGTTCAAGGAAGGTGACTTTCCAAGACTTCACTTGCATGATATTGAAGACATGTTGCTTATCTTGGTTCAAAAGAAACTCTCCAATCTTGTAAGAGATGTCATTTTCGACTTGGGTGTGGCATTACGGATGTTTACCAGACGTATTGTCATCCTTAAGCGAGTGGACGACCTTCAACTGGGAGTCGAAAGCTACCAGAAGAAGCTCAATATCACCACGCCAGAAACATTTAGGTCTGACATCTCCAACAGGATTCCATACACTGCATACAACATTCCTCAAGGAATTATCTATGAAGAAAAGTATAAGAGAAACAGATTGATACGCATGGATGAACTCTACAAGTTTAGTGACTGGATGCTCACATCTGTTAGAACCGTTCTTCATGATATTGCTTCAAACTTGAGGATGGATTACTTGCCAAATAGAACATGGAGTAGCTTAGACAGAAAGAGGTCTCGCATCATGATCAAGGCTATCGATCAGCTACTGCTAGAGAGAAGGTTAATGAGGAGCTTGGAAAAGTTCATTGGTGGGAGAGAGTACGAGGAAGACTTCAAACTGCATGAACGGACAATATGAAGTTGTCATTTTTTGTCCTACTCCATTTCAGGTCATTCTCTTGTAATTATAATCTTTTGTATATGTAAATAAGTAGTATAAGACTAAAATTAGGCATATATAGTGTTTGAGTGCCAATTTTTAAGAATTTCTTAATAAATTCAAATTAATGCACTTAGACACCATATAATTCCCTCATAAGTTGAGGAGGAGCATCAAAATGTTCCCAATAATAAGCTTGATATACAATTAGAACATTTGTCTTCCCAAATAATTTTCATACATATTTGAATCAATTAATATCCAAAATATCAAGAGATTTGACATTTTTAATAAAGGGAGAAAATGTGCTTAAAATATATATAACTTGTAGAATGTGATCTTAATGAGTCATGTGTGAACTCCTTCCTCGTATGTGCTAAACATTTTTGGTTATTGATGCACATATGCAGGGGGGGTTCTAAAAAGTAAAACCATCGAGGTACTAAATGTTTTGATTTATATCAAAGTACCTTGATCGATGTTTTCAAATGGTTTTAAGGCTGTGAACAATACCAAAAGACCGACCATGTATTTAATTAATTAGAGTTATAAGGTGGTTAGGTATAGGTGTTCGTTCCCACGATCCAGCCAGAACCGGAGGGATCTACCCAGGGACATTCCATTAGATAGAATAGAAGTCCATAGGTATGATACAAAAGGAGAAAAGGTGAGAAAATAGAAAAATGCGGACTAAGACAGAGATAACACTGGAACAAACCCAACAAGGTGTTAATGATGAAGTCTTGGTAATCATTGAAGGGGTTGAAGAATGAAAAAGAAAAGTTAAGATAAAGGGTGAAAAGAAAGAAGCCCTCCTTACACTTAGGCATAAACCGGGTCAATACATATGCTATCAGGAACACCTAAGCTGTTGTCTGGTATTGAAGATAGTCATCATGGAGCCAGTGATGCGATGCACAACCCTCCCCAGCAACTCAAGGTCTCTCAAAAGACTCTTGTTTCATTTCTCATGGAGATTACACTAATTTCTATCGACTTTCTTACTTCGAGTTAGTTGGTATTGAAAAGGTAGCAGTCTGCTCCAGCCTCTGATTACTAAAACTAAAAGTGCATTATAGAGTCTAGAGCCAAAAGAGATCATCTATAAATCTCACTAGGACACAATTCCAATATATTTTTTGCTCATACACTGTGAAAACAAGTAATATCTTAAGAGTCCTATGCATTATCCTTGTGATATTGCCAGAACATCAGAGTGATACTAAAGTATTCACAATGACGATGAAAATCCTTCCAGAGCCAACATCAAACAAGCAATGCGGTAGGTGACTTGTGAGATCCTATACAGATTAAACTTGTGACACTAGATATCGATTCGGTTCAGATTATGAATTAACGATTGATGAATTTTGAAATGCATAAAACTCTCGATGTGTCAAAAAATCACTTTAGCAAAGTGACACGTCAATTGATTTTCAAATCAATTTTTGTTTCAATCGGTGAGACTTTGTCTTACTAGTTCACTCATACCGTGTTGTCTGCTTTGAGACGCTCCGGTAATAAGAACGGCTAGTGCAGCTGCGAAACCCTGTCAAGGAGATTCTTTGGAATTCTACCTAATCACAGGCAGTATTGATACTGATTAACGGGGAACCGTGGTTATTGCAACCGTATTCGACGAAGTGACAAAGACACTTTCGTCCATACATGTTGTTTATCACTAACCCATTCATGCAGGTAATCCCGATGGTGGCAGCAACGGGTTCAAAACAAGTCAAGATTCATAGCCACATGCTCATACTCGATCGACATATGTAATGACATCATGAAAGCTTAAGTACATGTTTCAAGACTTCCACTCTCTTTCTCTCTAGTTCTTTGTCATTTGATTGTGAGATTAGATAATACATATATTCTACACAATATGATACAATCCATCTGTCATGTGCAAAAAATGGCCATACACATAGCACTAATAGGAAACCTTGTACAGGTTAATTGATTAAAGCAAGAACCGTATTCTCAAGGCGACATATTCTTTTGGTCTATCTACACATAGAGTTATTTTCAATAGGTCAAATACGTACATGAAAATATTAAGCTTTAATAAAATGGGTCAAACTTGTTGAAAGTTAGTAAAGTGAATTTTTTTCAATGCATTATACATTCGAAATCAACTGTCTCAAAATATTAGAATATGAATTAAAACCTTATTATCTTTGACACGCTAGTATTTATAAAAGAAAATTCTTCAAGAGTTTTTGGGTGACTCAAACCAATAATTACCAAAAGTGTCCCATGACACAACATATCCACCTCGCAAATGTTGCAACCTGTAATGTTATTAGCTGAGAACAACTAATGAACATAACCCATTTTGACTTGGCCCTTTGCCACCCCTTGTTCTTATTTATCTTCAAAAAATGCTAAACATTCGAAAGTAGCTTACTATCTCAATAGGTAGGCAAAAACACAACTTGTTTAGACCGAGTTCTTTTGGTAATAACCGTGAAAGGCATACAAAGCATGATTCTGAAGGGTGGTTCGTTCATAACAATTTGAACCCTGCTTAATAGTGACAAAATCAACAAAAGCAAACTCATCAAATCCAATAACGTCAAATCGAAACCAAACCTTAAAAAAAGAACATAAAAACATACGAGTCGTAACATTTTGTGTGACAGACACGGAGCCTAAGTTAACGAAATTTTCTAACATGTATAAGAACCTTATGTTTTTAAAATGTCCATTATTGCAGACCTTTAAGCCATGGTTTTAAAAAAGCCACATTACATATAAGAAACTTGTAATGGAACAAAACGAAAATCATACTCTTTTTAGACCCACATTCGCACACAGGGATTTTATATAAGTCGTAGTGTTGCACAAACATTATTTTTATATAAGTTGCACTAACGTGTTGGCTCATCATGTTCGAGAGGTTCCAACACAACTACCTCAATATGTAGTATTAGAGTAATTTTAGCCTATAATACATA
>BQNB010095753.1:13579-25787 GCA_026074375.1 Tanacetum coccineum
CACTCTTCCGTCCCGTGTCCGTGTTTGCCCGGTTTTGACCGTTTTCTTGCGATTTTTGCTATATCCGTACCTACATAATCACAAAGGCAAAACAAGCAATATGCAAGCATTTTAAGCATAATTTTGTCTTTTATAGGTTATTTTTGATATAAAACGGATATGTGTTTTCACACCTATCACTCATTCTCATTCCTTCAACCTATATACCCGGAGCACTTACTTTCTTCTTATGTCTTCCTCTTATTTCGTATAACCTCCTCTCAACTATCCAAGAAACACAAAATAACCTTTAACCTTTATTTCTCACGTCTTTTTCCTCATATCTTCAATCTATATACACAGAGCACCCACCTTCCTTTCATTCTTTCACACTACATATACTAGCAGCACCTACCTTCTTCTTATTCCTCCAACATATTTACCTTACACACTTACCTTCTTCTCATACCTCCAACCTATATGCTATAACCATAATCCATATTATACCTTTTTGCTTCGACAAAAGGGGGAGAAGAGAGTATAAACGAGTAACTTTTAAACTTTACTATGTGCTATAGTTTAAATATTTTGTCATCATCAAAAAGAGAGAGATTGTTAGTGCAAATATTATGATATTTAATCTATACAATCTCTTTAAGTTTTGGTGATGAGAAACATGTGACTTGTAATGCGTAACGTAAAGTGCGCAAGTTACTCGTAATCATAAATCATCAATTCATACATGCATTTACATCTTATGACGTCTCATGTGTACATCAATACATCTCTCAACGTCTCAAGTCTACATTAACACCGACATTTGTTTTCACCTGACGTAAATCACATAAGGTATGTATAAACAACATTAAACTTGTAGGATGATCAAAGAAATAAGTTTTTGTCTTAAACATTATATTTTTATAAATGTAATAAAACAATTTCTCATAAATTAATTAGACAAATTATTTTTGAATTATAAAGAAATATTTTATGTAGTAATTATTTCAAAATTCAAATCTAGCCATTTTCCCCCCAAAACAAGTGTCACTTTCACCAGACAAGTTTGTCACCACAAAAAGAAAAAAATTGGAGCGTCTGTCGGGGCGGTCCCTTAAATAGGCCAGCGGCCCCCTTAATTATTCGGCGCCCCCCTAATATATCTGGGACCGCCGTTTCTAGACAGTCTGTTTTTCAGCTCCTATAAATAGTGGGTCACCTCCAACTATTTTCATAACCCTTTTGCACGAATTTATCTCTGTTCTTTCTTTCTCTAGATCTCACTAAATCTCTCTAAATCTTTGATCATTTAACTTGTTTAATCTTGTTTAAATGTGATCCAATCTTCTACTCTTTCCTTCTTCCCTCAAGTGCAAGAGAAGAACTTCGATCATCTTCAAGATCCGAAGTTATGTAGTCTAGTTAGTCCATTTGTAACATTTGTTACATATAGATCGAGTCCATGTCTTCCAATTTTTAGTAGTGTGTAGATCCAAATGATGTATATATTTGGATGAGTTTATTGTGGGTTAGTTAGTATTTTAGGCCTTAAAATACATTGGTGAAGTGGTAGATTGGTTCTAACACTACTAGCTAAGAAATAAGACTATGACATATAGCTTAGTGGTCCGACGCGGTTTATGTGTTTAGGCAATAAAACACAAGGTTTGTTATGTTGTGCCATAAAACATAATGTATTTGGTTGTACCAGAAGGACTCAACATCTAGCTTAGTGTCGGAAAATAATGTAAGCATTGGTATAAAGTTTTCTCCGCCGAAAAGGAGCTTTGTGCATTAGTGAAGTAACTCTCGAGTTGGATACTTGAGGAGTGATTAATGGCGAAGAGGAGCTTCGTATACCGAACCCCTACTAAAAATCATCGTGTCCATATTGCCTTTTCATTACCTATCACTTTACTTATGTCTTTACATTTTAATCGCTTTACTTTTACGCGCGTTGCATTGTGCGGAATGATTGGTGTGAATTGTTGTGTATATTGTGTTTGTCATGGTTGTGTAGATCCTTGTAGTAAACATTGTGAGTGTGGATATATTGGTAGAATATGCGCTAGTTATTGTAAATCCATTATCGACACTTCTCATATTACGTCAAACTTAATTGGTGATTTGATACAAATGATCTAGTCTAAAAACCTCTTCTGGAGGCGGTCCCTTAAATAGGGCGGCCCCCTGATGTTCTAGGCGGCCCCCTATATATTTATGGGACCGCCGGCAGAGAGTGATGTAATAATTAATACAAAAGATTTAAAGTTTTTAAAAGGAAAACATATTCCCCCCCCCCCCCCCCCCCCTCTACGGTTTCCACGAGAGTTACTTATTCTAAATTACCAAGAAAGACCGAATTCTGTGAAAAATCTTTCACATAGTTCAAAGCTTATGTGTTGGCACAATAGAGGACTTCCATGTCACACTATCGAAAAAGAAAAAAAAAGGTGGGGTCGGTAGTGGTGCACGACATGTTTTTTTTAACTTCCTTCAACAAGCCCATGGTAGGTTGTTATATATTGAGAATTTTTTTAAAAAATTGGCTTGTTTTAAAGTTTGTAATTTAAAAAAAATTAATATGTTAGTATATATTTTTGTGTTGGTAACTAGATTTGTGTTCTCTTTGAATAGAGCTCCCCAACGAGATAAAGAGTGTGTAAAATGTGGTTAATATGAATGATATATCGTATTTCAAAGTGAGTCGCTTGAAATATAATATATACTGCAAAAATGATTATTTGCAAACTTTGAACAATATTTAATATATGTATTATGATGTAAATATGTGTGTTGGTTAGTAGTTTTGACTTGTCTTTGAAGAGAGCTTCGCATCGAAGTAAAAATTGTTCAAAATGGAGTTAATATGAATGAGATATCGTGTGTGTGAAAGTGAGTCACTTGAAACAGAAAATGAGATTTAATTTAGAGCATAATTCAACATTCTATTTTTTTCAAACAAATTATATTTTATTAATTCAATTATATTACAATACGGAAGTAAAAACAATGCACGAAAACTTAAAAACATACGGAATTTCGAACACGGGGATTTTTAATGAAGGACGGTGATAAATTATTAAAACATAAGAGTACGAATATGAAAAACTAAAGCGTGCGGAATAAAAAAAACTAAAACATGATTCAAGTTTTTACATTGCTCTGTAATGGTTAATCATTTCTGCCTTCTCAACAATGGTTCTTGGCAATTCGTTCCTAGCCGCCACCAAGTTGTTTGAGTTACTCATATCGGCTAGTGTCGTCATTTGCTGAAACCGTACTTGATATGAGGATGATCACGCAGCAACTCGATCCTCAACATTTTAGGACCCACAAAAATATATAACATATTAATATTTTAAAAAATTACAAACTTTGCAAATAAGCCATTTTTTCTATAAAAAATCCCAATATATAACAACAACCTACCATGATGTCACGTCCCGCCTAATTTTACGAGGTTACCCGGGATTCCAGATTGTTCTACACTTGACTAGAAGACTTAGTGGAATTCTATGGAAGGTGGGAGAAAGTCTTGAAAGCCCTTGGAAGCTTATGGAAGACCTAGAAGGTTGTAGAATACGGGCCCTTATAGTAAAGCCCATTTGTAGCCTTAGTTTGTGTAGTATAAATAGAGCCATCCTCATTTGGGGAAATCATCTCATTCTTCACTTGTATTCTCTCTTGTAAAGTTTTCTTTAGCAACACAAAGCATTTCCCCTTTCACTTGTGTTCCTTTCTTTAAAGCTTTCTCAGTTGCCTAAATCGTTAAGTGTTTGAGCAAGACTGACTTGGTTGAGACTAAGTACCGCACGGAAGACCCTTGTCAAGATAAGTCCGTGACAAGTGGTATCAGAGCAAGGTCGATTCGAGGTAATGGCGATTGAAACCGAGAAGAACGTTGCTAGTGGAAGTACAGTTATTGACGAGAACAGGGGTCGGGATGATATGCGTCAAAACCCTAAGAAGAAAGGAACGTCCAAGGACGTTGTGGCAAGTTTAGATCAGAGAGTGGCGGGTGTTGAGACATCCATGTCGGATTTGAAGACCCAAGTTAAGGGCTTGGAAGGTTTGGACTCCGACTTCGCGAGTATGAGGGAGGACTTTCGAGTGGCCCTCAATGCTCTTACTAGCGACTTGAAGCGTGAAATCCATGACTTAATAGATTCGTTCATGGGCGAGATCACGAAGATACGGGAGGAGTTTGGGGAAGAGGTCTCCACACTTCATCAAACCATTAAAGACTTACAAGCGGACGTGGTGCTGTGCAAGCGGTCCTTGGCTAGTGGCGGCGGCAACACTAATCATGGTCCGAAGATTGATGTTCCTAAACCATCATCGTTCGTGGGAAAGCAGAAAGCTAGGGCGGTTGATGATTTCTTATGGGAGATGGAACAATACTTGGAAGGTGTCAACGTGGTGGATGATGCTTCCAAGATCAAGATGGTGACCCGATACTTGAAGGATACCACGACATTATGGTGGAGACGTCGGTATGGAGATATCGAGCGAGGTACGACTACTATCGATACTTGGGCTGAATTTGTGGCGAATTTCAAGAAGCAATTCTATCCGGAGAATGCTAAAAATGAGGCAAAGAGTCGACTTCGTAAACTTAAGTAATCTGGGGCGATACGGGAATACGTTAAGGAGTTCACCATACTTGTCTTGGAGATTCCAGAGCTTTCCGACCAAGACTCTCTCTTTTACTTTCTTAATGGTTTACAAGGATGGGCTAAGACGGAGCTGGAACGACGAGGAGTTCAAGATCTCTCTACGGCTATTGCTCATGCGGAGGCTTTGATTGACTTTAGTACGAGGAGGGAATCGTTGATAAGTGTAGAATACACATATCCATTTATGCTTAAAACAACCCAATTAAACCTAAAACATACCAAAAATGGCAACAATATGCTTGTATTTGTGTGTGCAGGTATGGATATATCAAAAATCACAAGAAAACCATTAAAAACGGGCAAGCACGGACACGAGAATCAGAAGAGTACAAAAAGAAGCCAAAGATTCAAAGCCGAAGCCAGAAAAGTCAAGCCTCAGTCAAATCCAGTCAAAAATGGTCAATAAAAAGTCAACCAATAAAAGACAAAACCCCACAATAATCCATTTTCACCCTCCAAGTTTCATAAAAGTTCAAAAATAGCCCCTCACCTCTTATTGGGCCTTAAAAACCTTAATGGGCCTGAAAAACCCAAAAATCCTATACCCGGATCCAAGCCCATAACCATAAACCCAAAACCTAGTCCATTAACCTTATACTAAACCACAAGGTCCTAAACTGCCATTTTTTAAACTCCTTTTACACTACAAAAAGAGAAATACAAAGACAAGGGCTGGAAGTGACAATTGGCTAAAGTTTAAACTGAATTTACCCAATTCAGTTATAAAAAGGGCGCCAAGCACAATTTACTATTCATCGTCACGTTCATTTCACTATCCAGGGTAAAACATAGGGCAAACACAAATTGAAGGGTCCATTAGTCAATTCAGAGCAGTTAGCAAGATAAGTAGGGTCATTTCAGTCATATCAATGATATACTTAACTCACTAAGCTCTAGCCACGTAGCTATGGAGAAAGTACAAGGGTGTGTGGGTTTTTGGCACAAAAGCCTCTCACAAATTAACACAAAGGTCACATCAGGATTGCCAGCGTTGGCAATACCAGGTGATCGCCAAGAAATAATCCAACGGCTTACAATAGCCCTCCAATGATTGGGGAATGAATGGCAGAGATTTATGATGCAAGCAAAGGCCTAGAATGTTCAGCTTCGGACTATAAATAGACCCTCTCATCACACACACGGGGGATCATCTTTTTCCTTTCTAGATTTTTATCCTAGTATAGTTTTTTAACTTAATGTAATTTTTAATCAATTGTATATATCTTTTAAGTAAATGTAATTCTGCTCTTTTAATGAAATTAAGTTTAAGTCAGTTATACCTCTCTTTTTTCTTTTTTCATAAGCGATCTCTTATAAGCCACATTAGTCACAATAAGTCTATTAAGCTCATTTTAAGCAACAGATTTAGTCTGATAAAGCTAAATAGAGCTTATTTAAATCATAATAATCATATCTAAAAAACTTAAATCAGTTTAACATATAATTACCTTTGCATTTGGATTATTAGCTTATGGAAGGGGATCTATTAAAGGAAGGTATCCCCATGTACATATACCCTATCTTATTAATAAGCTATGGGGGGGGGGGGTGGAGAGGCTTGTAGCTGCCATATTTTGTTCCTCATTGTTTAGCGTTATAGGCCTTGTAAGTTTTCCTTTAATTTTCATTGCTTTAAAATATTGTTTTAAATTGCTTTTCTAAACTTGAGTAATTGCTTATTAGTCTAAATTATGCTTATTTGCTTATACTTATTGCTTATTTGAGTTGACTTATGCTCATTAGTGCTTCTTATCTAATTCTGATCATACATTGTTAGATTTTCATTTCTGTCTTATAAACCTTAAAAAAACCCAAAAATACTAGTTAGCATAATCTTAGATCTTAAGTTTTAGCTAAATTTAGTTGTTAGTTATGCTTAATAAGTTAGTTAAAAGCTAGATTTTATCTGGTAATTAGCACTTATTAATTAGATTTGCAATTTAAGCTTAAAATCATTTCTGTCAAAATGGTAAAGGGGTGTTTGGCATAAGCAAGTTTGACCAACAAAAGTCAATTATTTTTGGTCAAAACACTTTGGTAAGCTGAGTTTTTATAAGAAATCAAGTTTTAAAAAGGTTTGAGTTCTTAGATTTTAGTTTAAATGAATTTGTGGCTTATTATACATGTTCCTGCACCAGGGGAGCTTTTAGCTTAGGATTTAATTACTTCATTTTGATCCAAGCTCTTTGAGCTTTTGATTGTGCTTGAATTAAGTTTACACACTCTATTTGAGTGTGTTTAGTGCAATAGAATCCTTTAAGTAACCTGCATATTTTGATTTGCACTTGTGCAAAGTGCACCAGCAGGAACCAAGCTGTTCCTGCTGTCACTTTTGGCTTAAGATTAAGCCAAGTAATCATAGGTCTTAGCTTTTCAAATTTAGGTAGGATATAGTTTAGATGTAGCTTAATATAGATTAGGAATTATCTTTAGGTTTATTGCTTATTTCATTGCTTAAATTTTGCTGTCAAAAGTCACTCAAAAAGCTAAAAAGCCAAAAACAGTAGGTTAGAACACTAGTTTCTTAAAATTTGAATCCTAGCTTAAGGTATTTGATTTTATTGCTTAAATAGATAGTTAGTAAGTTGTTTTTTAAGTTCTCAAAAGCTTATAGTCTAGTTTAGCTTTTTGAGCTTTTTTAGCTAATAAGAATTTTGTGCCTCTTTGGTTTATTCCTGAGTTAACTATCTTGCTTATCAATTTCAGATAGAATTAAGAGTTTTTAAGCCTTTTAGTTTTTAAAAACTAGTTAGTGCACATCATAAGCTTTTCAGTTCACTTTTCCTTTTTCATTTTAAGCTTAATTTGAGCTTTTTAGAGCTGTTTTAGTAGAACCATAGGGAAACCCCTACTCACTGATACAGCAGCTTAAATAAGCTGTTTTTAAGCTTATTAGTTAGTTTCAGTTTAGGTCTCTTTTATTAAAGTAGCTTATTTTTGTGTTTTCTATAAGTCCTAGTATTTAGTTTTTCAAAAAAGTAAAAAAATAAAAAGTCCAAAAAGTTGGGGTTTGCCTGCCTCGAACCCACGACCTCCCACACATAACACACACTCTTTACCACCATGCTACAATAGCTCATCCGTTTTCTTTCCCTTTCATTAAACCTTTATACACCTTTTGACTTATAAGCCAAATAAGCTGTTAAGCTTATTTCGTAGCTTATTTTATAAGCTACGACTTCGGGCTTATTTTTCCTAGGATTTATATAGCATAAGCTATTTCCTGTATTTTTTCTAGAATTTTTACTATAAGTTTAGTATTTTTAGTCTTTTATTTTCTTTTAAAACTTTAAAAAATCATAAAAAATAGAAAATTAATCAGAAAAATAAAAATCTTTTTTATAAAATTTTCTTTATTCATAAAGTTTGTAGGAAAATTTGTTTCACTTTCGTAGGGTCTATTTTGCAAAAATTCATTTTTTAAAGAACGGGTTTCGTTCCCGCTCTCGGTTTTCAATTTTTAACGCTCGTTTTAACTCCGTTTTCATTCTAGTTTTTTTTAAACTTCGTTTTTAGTCAATTAGAATACATTTAAAAAGAAAATTTTAAATTAGGTTTAATTTTGTAGAATTTAGGTTTTTGGCCTTAGTTTTAGTGTCCCGTTTCGCGTTTTTAATTAAATTTTGAAATTGTTGCTTTTTATTTAGTAGTGATAGATTATCAAAAATATCTTTGCTTCATTCAAATCAGAATCCAAGCTTAAACGAGGTTTCAATTTCACTAGTCGTTGGGGAAACGACCCGGGTGATCATATTTACCCGGTTAAATATACGTATTATATATTATATTATATATATTTTTGAGAGTGAATTTTCCTTAGGGAATTTTCTTAATTGCTCTTTGAAGTATTTTATTTTATATATATTTTGGGTATATAAAACTTCAACACCAAGTTTTTGGCGCCGTTGCCGGGGACTAGTGTTTAAGATTCCTTCGTTTTTAGTTTATTTGGTTTGAAGATCCTTTCACCCTCGAAAGTTTCATTCTTGTTTTATAATTCAAAAATCCAAAAAAAAAAAGTCTTATTTTTCCTAGGAATCTTATAGCATAAGCTATTTTCTGTATTTTTTCTAGAATTTTTACTATAAGTTTAGTATTTTTAATCTTTTATTTTCTTTAAAAACTTTAAAAAATCATAAAAAATAGAAAATTAATCAGAAAAATAAAAATCTTTTTTATAAAATTTTCTTTTTATATAAAGTTTGTAGGAAAATTAGTTTCACTTTCGTAGGGTCTATTTTGCAAAAATTCACTTTTTAAAGAACGGGTTTCGTTCCCGTTTTCAATTTTTAACCCTCGTTTTAACTCCGTTTTCGTTCTAGTTTTTTTTAAACTTCGTTTTTAGTCAATTAGAATACATTTTAAAAGAAAAATAAAAATTAGGTTTAATTTTGTAGAATTTAGGTTTTTGGCCTTAGTTTTAGTGTCCCGTTTCGCGTTTTTAATTAAATTTTGAAATTGTTGCTTTTTATTTAGTAGTTATAGATATTAAAATCATCTATTTTCTTATTCAAATCAGAATCCAAGCTTAAGCGTGATTTCAATTGCACAAGTCGTTGGGGGAAACGACCCGGGTGATCATTCTTCCCGGTTAAATTTACGTATTATATATTATATTATATATTTTTGAGTGTGAATTTTCTTTAAAGGAAACTTTGGGATTATTATTAATTGCTCTTTTGGAATATTATTATAGTGTATTTTATAGTGTATATAAAAGACAACATCACCCCATGCTCACCATCGTTATTCAACAAATCACCCAGATGAAGAGATCCCTGACTCCCTAGCACGTCAAATAAAAGCTTATGCTTTTCCCATTTACTCCTCGAAGTATCATCCCGGATATAGCTAGAGAAAGAACCTCCCGATCAATTTTGACATGGGATGAACATGTTTTCAAAATTCATATAATCAATTCTTTCGTCCTAAAAAACGACAATCTTTGGAAACGAAATCACAAGATCACCAAAGATTTGACGGTCGTTACGAGTCTTGAGGAACAATTTAATGAATCTTCTACGAGCATGTCCACGATCACGGATTTTCAGAATTACATCAACTAGAATACATTTTACAAGCCTTAATGTCTAATGATCAAGATTCTTGAATTCCGCTGCGGGTGGAAAACTTTTTTGGGATAAGATCCCTCGTGCATGGTTGAAAATTATCGATAGTAAATCTAAAGTTCGAAATCACGAAACAAGGCAGTCCGTTGCCAAAGTGAATTCCGAGCTCATCTACCCCCGGCAATTTCACACCGATATGCTAGCTCTTGACAAAAACCGCAGTTCCAAACTTAAGAATCTGATGAAGAACTATCTTATCGACAGCCATAAAGCCGAAGCTCCCGTGCTGTAAAAGCGTCGAATCAGAAGTTGTGTAACTTATGGAGGAGAGCTCATTCTAATAGAAATTGGTCACGCCACCGATGGCAATGTTTAACGAGACAACATTCAAGAGTACGTTTACACAAGCGCGCAGCTAATTTCAATCATGAAAATACCAATTCAAACACCGATGGTTACGAACCAAATCCGAGCCTTCCTGGTTTTCCTCCACATTCAAACATCAAAAAACCGTTTCCAACAGAATCCAACGGACATAATATTTCAACCAAATCGGGGAACCAATTTAACAAAACCGTGGAAATAACTCAACCAAGGACAAATTACCAACCTCCGACTATGTCAACCACCGGTTTACCAAGCTCACCCTTATCAAGCTCCCGCTCCGCAAATGCAAGGTGTTTCAAAAACCGATTTTGAGAATTATGTCAAGGCTAATGATGCAGTATTAAGGAATATGCAAAATCAAGGCCAAGGTTTACAAAACCAGATGACAAATTTAACGGAAATGCTTTCTAAATTCGTAAATTCCAATACCGCTTCATCTTCGAGTTCAGGTTCTCTTCCTAGTAATACGATTACTAACCCGAAGGAAGACTTGAAGGGTATTACTACCCGAAGCGGTGTTGCTTATCAAGGACCTACGATTCCTACTACTTCTTCTCCTAAAGTAGTAGAACGTAGAACCGAGGTGACAAAGGACACGGTTTTTCCTACTAATAACGGAATTACCGAAGACGTCCAACCTCCGGTTGTCCCAGTTGAAAACCAAAATCCGGTTTCCGAGCCAGTTGTTGCTCCCGTTAGTGCACCGATGCCTAACCCGAAACCGTCGATTCCTTATCCTTCAAGGCGAAATGATGAAAAGCGCCGTGAAAACGCTAACGAACAAAATGAGAAATTCTACGAAATCTTTAAAGATATGAGTTTCGAAATTAGCTTCATGGATGCTTTGACTCTTATGCCCAAATTTGCTTCAACTCTTAAAGCCTTAATCGGAAATAAAGAAAAACTTAGTGATTAAGGCTAAACCCCTTTGAACGAAATTGCTTTGCTTCGGCGGTCATAACTTACAAGTTTACCCGAAAAACTTGGTGACCCTGGCAGATTCCTTATTCCATGTAAATTTCCCGGAATGGATGAGTGCTTAGCCTTGACCGATCTTGGCGCTAGCATAAATCTCATGCCATTTTCCGTGTGGAAAAAGTTTAACCTTCCAGACCTAACTCTGACGTGCATGACACTAGAACTAGCGGACCGTTCGATCTCACGACCAATTGGTATTGCTAAAGATGTCAACGTTAAAGTTGGTGTATTCCAGTTTCCAGCCGACTTCGTGGTCGTAGATTTTAAACCAGACCCTTGAGTACCTTTAATTCTCGGGAGGTGTTTTATTAAGACCAGTCGTGCTTTGATAGACGTGTACAAAGGTGAATTAACCCTTCGAGTAGGAAATGAGGCCATTACTTATAATCTTGATCAAACTTTGAGATACTCGGTTAATTATAATGATATGATGGCGAATCGAATCGACGTTGTTGAATTAGCTTGTGAATAGTATTCTCAAGAAGTTCTAGGATTTTTAGACGTGATCGCCAGTGGCAATCCCACTCCCGGATATGACCCGATAATTTGAAATTCTTCTCCGACTCTCACTCCTTTCGGGGATAGTGATTTTCTACATCTAGAAGAAGCTGATGCTTTTCTTTCTCTAGCCGATGATCCAACTTCACCGGAAGTTGATAAATCTTATTATAACCCAGAAGGGGACATTCTTATTCTCGAAGCACTCTTTAACAGTGATCCTTCACCACCTCCGGACCAAGAAAATTATTTACCAGAAATCAGAAAGGAACTTAAACTGTGTGAAGCCAAAACTGCCAAAACTTTAATTGATGAACCTCTAGAGGTTGAACTTAAGGACTTACCGCCTCATCTCGAATATACATTTTTGGAAGACAACAACAAGTTGCCAGTCATAATTGCCAAAGATTTGAGTGTCGATGAAAAGACCGCTCTCATAAAGGTTTTAAAGTCCCGAAAGCAAGTAATTGCTTGGAAACTCTCCGACATAAAGGGTATTAACCCATAATTTTGTTCTTATAAAATTCTAATGGAAGAGGATTACGAACTAGCGGTCCAACATCAGAGAAGGGTTAATCCAAAGATCCATGATGTCATTAAGAAAGAGGTTGAAAAACTTCT
>BQNB010095754.1:0-25787 GCA_026074375.1 Tanacetum coccineum
GTGGCAACATATGCTTATCCTAGTATAATCGTAGTAGTAGTAGTATGGCAGTTTAGTAGTAATGAATACGTGTTTTTTTGTTGTGAGAGGCTCGCCTCTTTCCTTTTCCGTGTTTTGTGTTTTGTTTTGTATGTCCAGGATTGCCCGGATTTTTGAAGCCTCTCGTGCTCATGGTTTTTTCCTTCGTTCACAAGAGCTTCACATCCTCAGCTTCATTTTGGGAATCCGATATCCAAATCTTATCGACTAACGTTTATCTTTAAGCACACTTAATAAACGGCTTAGGATTTACGTAGAGACCCTTCTTAAAACATTGAGGACAATGTTTAATTCTAGTATGGGGGATCTATCGATTTGATTGTACCTGCAGTCGTTGTTTTCGCGTAATCTCGTTTTTACCACCAAAAATTCAAAAAAATGAAAAAATTTAAAAATTTTCAAAAATAAAATAAGTGTTTTGTCACAATTTTGACTTTTCTGCTGGGTAGAATAAGAATAAATTTTGACTCGATCGAGCGTGTTGAGCTCTAGCTTGTTTCTTAACTTTTAGACTAAGCGTTCGCGGATTGCGAAGAACGAAAAATGATAGAGTTAAGTGTGAGTTAGATGCTAAACAAGGATTATTTGTAAATCTTACAAACTCATGAATGTAATTTGTGGCTTTTTCTCCCATAAGCTTCTAACCGGACTAATAATACGTGCTATTTTTAAAAATTAAACTTAAATCAACAATTTTTGAAGTATAGTCGATATCAATAATTTTAGTTCGAATTTATACTTAAATTTTCTAAAACGAAATTTTCTCTATATCGTGGTAATATAAAGTGAAATGAAAAAAATGGAAAAAATGAAAAAAAATAAAAAAATGTGGTAATAATAATTATAAACTGTGGGCTGATAAAAGCTTGTTGCATCTTGTCGGCTCACAACCGATGTTGCAGCCTTCTAAAGAAAGCCCAAAGTAAGAATAATAATCCGAGACCGATAAAAGTTTATTGCATCTTGCCAGCTCACAACCGATGTTGCAGCCTTCTAAAATGTCGAGGATTTCCTTAAGAATGAATAATTGTATTAAGTGTAGTAAACGTGAGTTAATAAATATAGGGAAAATCTCTTTTTCTTAAATTTAAATATGCTTGAACTAAGACTATTTTATTTTAAGTTTTTTTTTAAATAAGCTATGTATATACGGGAAACCTAAGAGTTTTTGAAACCAAAGGTTCGTGAGTCCCGATACTAGTCTCTGTGAGGTGTCAAAAGTCTGGTCACTTAGCCGCAAGGTTGGGATGTGCCAAGACGAAAGTCGCTACATGAGATGATCTCGCCTTCAAACTTATTATTCTCGGGGTGGAACGTGAAGCATAGAATTTTTTTCAAAACGTTAATCCATGGTTGAAATTCGAAATGGCACATTCACCTAATATATAATAATTGTCGGGAGTGAAAAGTTCACAAGTTGCAAATATGAGTAGTGTTAGCATCTTAACTGATATTTAACGGTGATTTCGTTTTAAGCTTGGTTTGGAACGAGTGAAAAGTCGGGAACGATGAATTTATCCTTTTTGGGGCATTTTAGGATTAAAATGCATCTTGTTCTATGATCCCTAAAAGTTATAAAAATAACGAAAGTCAAACGTTCTAGTTAGTTGCTTAATATGAAAAGTACAAAAAAATAAGAAAAAGAAAATTACAAAAATATTAGTGGTAGTTAGTATAAATAATAAAAATGGTAAAAACGGGGCTTTTCGAAGCTATTGATTTTAATTTCCCCTTGACGAACACTTAGCTACTTTTCTAGGTTATTAGTCGAGGGGGATTGAGGGTCTTAGTTTTCTAAGTGCTTACTTGTAGCATTGCGTGAGGACACGCAATAATTTAGTATGGGGGATTTTGGTATGTGCTTAATTACACATACCGTTTTCCATTCAAACCGGACTTAAATGACCAAAAACGTACCAAAAATACTTTGTATTTGTATGTTTTCACTTATCTTGTGCAGGGTACGGATATCCGACAAAAGGACGAAAAATCAAGCAAAAACGGACAAAAGCGAGCACGGAATGGAAGAGGGTGAAAAAGACAAAGTCAAATCAAAGCCAAAAACAACAAAAGTCAAAGTCAAAGTCAAAGTCAACCCCGATAAAGTCAACGGTCAAAGCCGAAGCCGTAACCGAAGAATACTTAATGGGCCCACCCGAACCCATCTAATGGGCCGGGTCAGCCCATTAGTATAATATATTAAGACTTTTCAAGCCCAAGTTTAATGAAAAGCCCAATGTCCATATTAATCATACCCGGCCCAATGAACAAGAATAAGCCCAATCCATGACTTAACTTTCGTTAAGTCTTTAAACCTTTAACACTAACGTTGTTAGTTACCACAAGGACCATCCCTGAAATGAACATATATACTCTTGAGGGCCAAATCTGCCAATGTCCCTAACCTTTATCACACCACAAGGGACTGAATTTGCAATCACGTGTATAACTATAAAGGGTCCTTTTTGCCAACTTCCCAAAGTTTTTACCCTGCCCCTTATAAAAATTTCCTGCCACATACAAACCTGACCTACTGTTTCTTTATCCCTGTCCCCTCCTCCTCGTTTACTATTCACCCTAGCCAAACCTGTCACTTTCCCCTCCTATCCCCACCTCATAAGCTGCCAAATGACAGCTTGGCAATCCCTAATGCATCCATTGGCTACAAAAAAAAAGAAGGGCTAAGATCACACGGCTTGGGGACCAAGAAAGATTAAAGGCCAAGATTGATTTGTGCTTTCCTCTCACACAACAAGCACAGCTGTTGAAGTATCTCATCAAAGAAACACAGCCTCAAGCTCAAGTTTTAGTATAAATAGTTGTCACATGTAGCTTATGAATTTTTGTCGAGTTTTAGTGTTTAGAAGGCAAAAGCTTGTATTCACAAATTTGTACCATTTTTCAAAATTGCAATTTTAATTTAACTGTCTTTCAATACTTGTCATTTAAATTCAGTCTTTTAAATATTTGCAATTTACTTTTAAGCAATTTACTGTTTTTCCTTTAAGTTACTGTCATTTACCTTAACTTGTTTTTAAATACTGTTTGTTAAGCCATTATCTGACTGTTTCAAGCTATTTGGGTTTAAAAGCTATAAAGGAAGGATTATTGCTGGTTGTAGAGCTTGTGGCAAGCACTTAGGTTAGAATAGGTAAGGGTTTTTGGTTTAAATCAGTCTCAAAAAAAACTTAGGACCTCTTGTAAGTGTTCTTTTTAAGTTTACTAAATTATAGCTTTATCAGCTTATTATCCTGCTTATTTGAGCTCTTCTTGTTTGAATCTGCTTATTATTGCTAATTATGTTGTTAAGTGCTAATCATAGGTGTTATAGTTTAAATATCATTTTTGAAAACTTTTCATAAAAATCAGACAAAAATAAAAAAAATAGAAGTATAACTTAATCTTGTTAATTCTGCTAATTTTGTTTGTCCCAAGTTGTTGTTCAGGGTTATTAAGTCCTTTTAAATAACTGGTACATAGATTTGTAGATTAATCTCATTTCCTAAGTTTAAATTTTTATAAAAAGAGTTTAGAAGGGGTGTTTTGGGTCAAGACTGAAAATGGGTCAGAATGGTGTTTTTAATGGGTTGGGTCACTAAGCCAACTTTAACTAGCCTATTTAAGGTCTTAAGTATTCAAGGTTTGAATTTGTGGATTTCTTTTTCTTCATGTCAGCTTATTTGATTAGTTCTTGATTAAGTGTCATTTAAGAGTGTTTTCATTGTTGTTTTTACTCCCAAATGCAGTAGAGCCAAGTTGCATAAGATTGGCATTTTCCCTTTTGTTCTATTTCACATCTGTCAAAGTCTATTTTAAGTCATAACAAGTTCATTTTTCAATCTATAAATTAGATTAGTAAAATTTGTGTTTAGGTCCTAAGCTTTTGAGCATAAGCTCATTGGTTGCCATAGTTCATCTGTCTCAGCTTATATTGTACGTTAAACTTGTTTTACTAGCTTAATTTCAAGGCTGCTTATAGCCATTTTGTCTCTTTAAAGAAAAACCAAAAATCAGTATCTGTTAAGTTCAAACAACACTTTTTATTATCCTTTTTCAAGGCTTATTTGAATTTCAAATTCTTTTTTTATTGTTGCTTATTGTAGTTCAAAAGCCAAACTTTAAGGGCATATATCCCATTAAGCCATAAAGTGATCTGATAAGGATCTAAAAACTACTTTAAGAGTTGCCTATTTAGCCTGTTCTTAGTTGATTTTAAGCCTATTTTGTCTTTTTTGCGATTTGATTATTTCAGTTTGTTAAGTTTGTTTGAGGTTATGTTTAGATTGATTAATAGGTTTAGGAGTAGTCTGCTTTAGCTTATTTCTGTTTTCCCTTAGCTTAATTTGTCTTAAATTGCCTAACAGTTTAAGCCACTTTTAGTGCCTTAGTGTTTTTAGCATTCTGTCAATCATTCTTAGCTCTTATCCAGCGTATTGTATTTGCTTATTTAGGATTAATATTGCTTATTAGGTATAGAAGTTTTGATGTTTTAGCTTATTTAGCTAATTTCTTAGCTTATTTAGTTTTTATAAGCCAAAAGTTTTAAGCCATTTAGACTTATTAGAAAGAAGCCTATTCTGTAAGTTTTAGCTTGCTTATTTGTGGCTTATTTTTAAGATATGTTAAAAGTGCCTTTTTAAAAATTTGTTACTTTTGCCTGGTTTATAAGTTTGCAAAAGAAAATTTTAAAAAAAATGTTTTCTAAAAAGGGTGAGGCATGGGGGTCGAACCCATGACCTTCCCCTTTGCAAACCAACGCCTTAACACGCCACCTCATAACCAACTGCCCTTGGACTTTCACCTGTTGGGAAATTTGCATCATGTTATTCTCTTATACATGTTTTGCCTTTAACCTTTCAGCCCATTTAAGCTTTATCACAGCTTATTCCAATAACCGGCAACCTCCCCCCGCCAGCTTATTTTTCTAGGATTAGTCATAAGTATAAACTAATTTTTTCATAATTTTTTATTAAACGTTAGTATTTTTTTATAATTAATTTGGTTAAAACATAATTAATTCATAATAAATAAAATAAAAATCAAAAAAATGAAAAGTTCTTTTTTTCAAAATTTTCTTTTATCATTTAGGACCTAGGAAAAATAAATTTGCACTCGTAGGGTTTAAATTCCAAAATTCAAATTTTAAAGAATGAGATTCGAATCCCGTTCTCGTTTTCTTCATTTTTTTTACTTTAAAAGTTTTTGTTTTATGTGTTTAATTTTTCTTTATTCTACATTTGAGTCACTTAGGGTTAATTAAAAGTTGAAAATTCATTTAGGTTTAAATTTTGATAATTTAGTTTTTTAAGTCGCGTTTTTACGTTCCCGTTTTAGGTTTTAACTTAAATTGCTTTCGTTTTAGGGTGTCTTTTACTTGTTTTTGCATTTTATTTGTAGAAATAGAATCTAATCAAATCTTTGACCATTCAAGCATAAATTCCAAATCGATTCTCGATTTTCAAATTCACGCCTCGTCGGGGAAGAACGACCCGGGTCCGGTTTTAAACTTTGTGGATAACGAAGTGAGAAACCGATACTTCTAGTAATACTATACTACTATTATTGATAATATCCAATTTATTATATAAAAATATATATATATATAAATAAAAAATATAAATAAATCAATATATATAATATATTATTATATTTATATGTATTAAAAGGAATTCAGTCAATTTTTGGCGCCGTTGCCGGGGAGGTCGTGAGACGATTATCGAGATGAAGTTTGTTGTGCCTTGAAGACCCTTCCTTGTGAAGTTATTTTCTTTATAAAAATATAAAAATATAAAAATATCTTTCATTTTCTTTTATTAGTAGCAAGAAAAATCAAAAAAATAAAAACATTGTCCTAAATAAAGATAAACAATTCATCATCAATATAATGCTTTCCACTGAAGCATTATCATAATAAGTTCCCGAATCAAAGATTAAAACTTGCCTTTTGTGTCACTTGCGAGGTACGGCTCAACTTTAATTGATTAATAAACTACAAGAGGGGTATAATGAGGGTTGTTCCGAGGAACTACGACCCGAAAGGAGAAGGTTTTTAATAGCTTCGCGCTTTCCCGCTCCTCTGCTCCTTTGTGCGTTTTTCTTTTAAAGAGCTACCGTAAAGCTTGTTGATTAATTGGTTTAAGTTGTCTTATCTCATTTTGTCCTTTAATAAAATGAATTGTTTAAAAAACTTAAAAACCCAAAAATAATCTTCTTTTTCTTCTTATCCATTTAATTCTTTTCTTAACCCTCTATATTGTTTAATTCTTATGGCGTCATTCGACTATCGTTTAAATCCCCTTTACGCGATTAAAGAATGCTCGTCTTGTGGAGCTTTGTACACTATAGACTATTGTTGTTCTAAAGGGAGTCTCGTAGACAAGATCATTCGTGAACGACCCCCTCAGAATTGTGCAACTTGTGGAGACCCGGTTGATGGTCTATATTGTCGACCTTGTGCTTTTGTGCGAAAGTGTTTGAATGAAGGTTGGTATACAATTCATGATGAAAACGAAATTCTAAACACTTCCGAGTCATCCAATGACAACACTAACATTGTTAGTGCACCTCAAGAGCCATTCGTCTTCAATCAAGACCCCGATAAAAATTCCTCGCAAAGTCCTCCACATATTGACCACCATTGTTGTTATGAGTGTGGGGATTCGTTAGACGATATCTTTTGTCAACAATGTACTTGTAAGTCTTGTGGGAAAGGTGCTCATTATGGTTACAATTGTCCACCACAAATTCCGGTTACCTTTAATCCGGAACCATGCTACATTCAAAACCTTATGAGATCCTACAAAATTTGCCAAGTTTGCAACAACAATGTCTTTTGGGTATGTGCCAACAAGATGGTTTATGTAATGAATATTATGAGAGTTGTTATTTTTATTGTACTGATTGTAAATGGAACACCAATCAATTTTTCAACTCCGTACTTTTCTAACGATTCTCCAAGTTTTGCAAACCCACCCTCCACAACCCCAATACGTGCCATACTCTTGTGAGTTATGTAGGAACGATGCCCATCATGGTTATGATTGTCCACCTCAATCCTTTGTTTGGTCTACAATCAGGACCCGTGATCCAATCAAAACTTAGATCATTTTCCATAAACTTCACCAAGTATTCCCACAACAATGTCCTGTTTGAAGAATGTGGGGGTCCTCACGAGACTTAATCAATGTGAACAATGAATTATTTAAGACGAACCTACTCCGTGTTATATATCAAATTATTCTGGTTTTACCAACACAACCCCCATCAAATACCGTCATTCATCCAATCTTAATGCTCAAAAACTTCAAAATTCTCAAAAAAAGACATGGATCAAAATGACATCCATATGTGAATATGGTTGGTAAAATATGCAAAAGAAGGAAGAAGATAGGATGAATTTCGCAAGATCCAAAGCGCAAAAGATCGATATTGGAAGAGAAACCCATATGCTATGAATGGATGTCGAGGACTATACCATAGGCAATCACACTGTTTTTATCAACCGTAGAGCCCGATGACTCTCACTAATTGGAAGTGATGAGCATCTGCGCTCTATTCTCCGACAACAAAATTGGATGAAGTAATAAAGTCTAGTGTCGAGAACCTTGTCCCGACCCCAAGTGAGTCCGAGGGTATTCCTGACAAAATGTGTGATGTGCCTCTTTGTAACAATCCTACCCCTCTTGAGGATATCCCTACGGCGAGGATATCAAGTATGTCGATGCTTCACCTCCCGATTCTGAGCTCGTCAGCTTAGAGGTGGTGGAAAATGTTACCCCGGAAGATGGAGAAATTGAGGACGATGTTCTTCGTGAAAAATTATTGAAAATCAATCTTCTCATTGCTAAGATTGAAGCAATAAATTCTAATCCACCTCCATCTCCGATTTTCTGACCAGTCATCCTCCACATCTCTTAACCTTTCTTGGAGGAGACTAACACCATTGATATTCTTTAACCGAATCTCAAACTTTCTGCTTTGATTTGGAAGAGAATAGTAGTGGCAGTACCACTACACTTTCTGATTATTCTCTTCCGGATTATGAAGCTTTCTATCTCGATGACGATCATATTGAATAGAAGAGTAGTGTTAGTACCACTACTCTTGCTGATTTTTTCTCAATATGATTCGTTCATACATTTGATCTTTCGATCAATCCAATCCTCTGCCGATAGGAGTGACTTTATCATGAGGATTTCGCTGGTGAACTCTTCCCCCCTCACATCATATCTCCCATCGGAGTAATGATCAATTCTACTTTAAGATTGAGCCCGCGCTAGGGCAATTATCACAATGAAGTGGTGGAGATATTTTTGAAAAAACCGACAAGAGAACCGAGAATTACTGAGCCTAATGTTTAGCCCACCCATCCCACCCTTCATCTGGATTCGATTTTCACTCTTCTCGTAATTCCCTCGGATCCAACCTTGTAGTTTCTTTTCCTTCCGGAACTAGAAAAAAGATTTTCGATCCAGGGATATTCATTAGAGTTCAATCCATGATATTTCTATCATCGGATGAATTTTCTTTCTCATTCATCCGTGATCATCCTTTACCAGTGATTGACACTTTGCTTCCATTTTCATCCAAAAATGAGAACAAAGTTGTCAATACTGGTATTCTTGCTTCAGAGGAGAAATCTCCTCCTTATTCATCACATCGAGGCTTTAAATCTTCCAAGCTTTCTCATCATAAAAGCCCGATGTTTTGATCATAGGATACAACACTCCTAATTTGGGTGTTCGTCATCCCCATTTCCTATCCCCCTTGACAATCTCAAGTTATGGGGGGAATTGGTTCCAAGCACAGTGACCTTAAACAACGCTACGTGGGTGGCAACCCATGGCATATCCATTCTATCTTCTTCTATTTGCTAATAAGTGTATTGTTGTGAGGAGGCTAGCCTCTTCCATTATCTTGTGTTTTGTGTTATGTTGTGTATGTCCAGGATTGCCCGGATTTTTGAAGCCTCTCATGCTCGCGGTTTTGTCCTTCATTCACAAGAGCTTCATATCCTCAGCTTCATTTTAGGAATCCGATATCCAAATCTTATCGACTAACGTTTATCTTTAAGCATACTTTAATAAACGGCTTTAGGATTTACGTAGAGACCCACACTTAAAAACATTGAGGAGAATGTTAATTCTAAGTAATGGGGGATCTAACGATTTGTATTGTGCCTGCAGACGAAGTTTTCCGCGAAATCTTGTTTATGTTACCCACCAAATTTCAAAAAAATGAAAAAAATGAAAAAATTTTCAAAAAAATAAAATAATTGTTTTGTCACAATTTTGACTTTCCTGCTGGGTAGAATACGAATAAATTTTGACTCGATCGAGCGTGTTAAGCTCTAACTTGTTCCTTAACGTTTAGGCTAAGCGTTCGCGAATCTTGGCGAAGAACGAAAAATGATAGAGTTGATTATGAGTTGGATGCTAAACAAGCATTATCTGGAAATCTTAAGAGCTCATGTGTGTAATTTGTAGGATTTTCTCCCATAAGCTCTTAACCGGATTAATAATATGTGCTATTTTTGGAGATTAAACTTAAATCAACAATTTTTATGTAGTTAATAGCAAAAAATTTAGTCTTAGTTCAAATTTATACTTAAATTTTTCAAAAGAGAAGTATTCTCTAAATAAAGTAAAAAAGAAAAAACTAAAATTAAAATAACAATGAATAATAAAAATAATAATAAAAAAAATAAACTGTGGGCTGATAAAAGTTTGCTGCATCTTGCCGGCTCACAACCGATGTTACAGCCTTCTAAAGAAAGCCCATAGTAAGAATAAAAATCCGAGACTGATAAAAGTTTGCTGCATCTTGCCGGCTCACAACCGATGTTGCAGCCTTCTAAAAGGTCGAGGGTTACAATTGCATCAATGTTATGTTTAATATTAAGTGTGAATTAATAAATAGATCTCTTTTTGTTAAATTTAAATATGCTTTTGAACTTTGACTATTTCATTTTAAGTTTTTAAATAAGCTATGTATAAACGGGAAACCTAAGAGTTTTTGAAACCTAAGGTCCGTGAGTCCCGATACTAGTCTCTGTGGGGTGTCAAAAGCCTGGTCACTTAGCCGCAAGGTTGGGATGTGCCGAGACGAAAGTCGCTACATGGGATGATCTCGCCTTCAAACTCATTATTCTCGGGTGGAACGAAGTATAAAATTTTGCAAAACATTGATTCCCATTGGTTGAAATTCAAAATAGCACATTCACCTAAGATATAATAATTGTCGGGAGTGAAAAGTTCACAAGTTGCAAATATGAGTAGTGTTAGCATCTTAACTGATATTTAACTGTGATTTCGTTTTAAGCTTAGTTTGGTAGGCGAGTGAAAAACCGGAACGATGAATTTATCTTTTGGGTGCATTCTCTCGGGGACGATGAATTTATCTTTTTAGAGCATTTTAGGATTAAAATGCGTCTTGTTCTATAATCCCAAATGAAAATAATGAAAGTCAATTAAGTTTGTTATTCCTTAAAAAGAAAAGTATAAAAAATAAGAAAAAGGAAAAATACAAAAATATTAGTGGTAGTAAGTGTAAATATTTAAAAAAAATGGTAAAAACGGGGCTTTTCGAAGCTATTGATTCTTTAACTCCCCTCGATGAACACTTTGCTACTTTTCAAGGTTATTAGTCGAGGGGGATCGAGATTCTTGGTTTTCCTAAGTGTTTATTTATAGCATTGCGTGAGGACACGTTAATATCTTAGTATGGGGAATTTTGGTATGTGTTTACTTACACATACCTTTGACCATTAAAAATGAGCTTAATTGACCAAAAACGTACACAAAATACATTGTATTTGTATGTTTTGAATTTGTATTGTGCAGGAAACGGATATCCAAGAAAAGGACAAAAATAAAGCCAAAAACGACAAAACCGAGCATGAAACGAAAAGAACAGAAAAAGCCAAAGTCAAAAACAGAAAGTCAAAGTCAACAAAAAAGTCAACCACGACAAAGACAAAGTCAAAGACGGAGCCGAAACCAAAGAAAAACTTAATGGGCCGACCCGTACCCATTAAATGGGCCGGGACAACCCATTAAGCTTTTATATTAAAATCTTATAAGACTAAAAGCCCAATTCCCTTTGAAAATTAAAACCGGCCTAAAAACAAGGTATAAGCCCAAATCACTTAACCCCTGTTAGCACCACAAGGAATGTTGGTGTAACATTTCAATACACAATGAGGGACCATTTCTGCCAATTCCTCAATTCTTTTACACCACAAGGACTTCCTTTGCAATAACACTTATCAAACTAAAGGATCAAAACTGCCAACTCTTTAAACCCTATCCCCTGCACCCAAAACACTATTCATCATCCCCCACCTCTGTCACTATCACCCCACACCCAACCAACCCATGTGATACCCCCACATACCCTTCTCCCATTCGTCAGTTTTAATCAAAGGGTCAAGAATAAACCCTTGGAGACCAATCTGATCCAACAATCATAATTAGAAGGGCTAGAAGCTTCATTGCTAGGAGACAGGTGAAGGCAGTGAGGGATTTATGACTCTATAAAAGGAAGCTCTAGAGGAAGGCTAAGGAGAGTCTTAGTTTTATAGTTTTTTTTAGCAAAAATTTAATTTCAATGTATTTCTTTAATTTTAGTATTGTAACTTAAAGTTTAATCAATCAAAGTCTCTTTTTAATTCCAAGTGTTCTTCATATTTACTTTTTATTGTTAATCTTGGTTATAAGTTTCTTAAATCTTTAAAACTGTTTTCTTTAAATTCGTATAAGCTACAAACTTAGACCCATAAGCTTATTCATAGCTTATGAGTCTAAGCTCACTCTCAAATACACTCACTTAAAAAGTTACTCAGAAAGAAGAAGGGTTTATGGAATATGGTTTAAAGATTTATGGTTTATGGTTTATGATGAAGGGGTAAAAAGGGTGACTGTTTCAAGCTTATTGGGTTTAAAAGCTATAAAGGAAGGCTTATTGCTGGTTGTAGAGCTTGTGGCAAGCACTTAGGTTAGAATAGGTAAGGGTTTTTGGTTTAAATCAGTCTCAAAAGCTTAGGACCTCTTGTAAGTGTTCTTTTTAAGTTTTGATTATTTATAGCTTATCAGCTTTAGTTTCTGCTTAATTGTGCTTCTCTTGTTTGAAATCAGCTTATTATGCTAATTATTGTTTGTATAGAGCTTAATATATAGGTGTTATAGTTTTAAATATCATTTTGCAAACTTTTCTTAAAAATCAGTCAAAAATCAAAAAAATAGTAGCATAGCTTTAATCTTGTTAATTCTGCTAATTTGTTTGTTCCAAGTTGTTTGTTCAGGGTTATTAAGTCCTTTTAATATCTGGTATTATAGATTTGTGGGTTAAATATCAGTTTCTTAGTTTAAAATTTTATAAAAAGAGTTTAAAGGGGTGTTTGGGTCAAGACTGAAAATGGGTCAGAATGGTGTTTTTAATGGGTTGGGTCACCAAGCCAAGATTAACTAGCTTCATTAAGTGATTCTAATCTATTTTGAAAGGTTGTTTAATTTCAGAAATCTCTTTTTTCAGTCGCTAGGCAAACATGTGATTATAATCTATTGTCTTATAGTTATTCAATTAGCTTATTTGATAAGTTATTGATTAAGTGGCATTAAAGAGTGTTTCATTGTTGTTTTTAATCCCAAATGCAGTAGAAAAGAGTACCATTAAGTATGCAATTGCTATTTACTTTCTAAGCCTAAAACCTGTCAAGTCATATTTTTAGTTTTTTTTAAAAAGGCCATTGTTTAATATGATATTTAGGATAGTTAAAAATTAGATTTAGAGTTGGCATTTTGAGAAAAAGCTCTAGGGGTATATTACATCTGTTTAGGTTACTTTATAGTTTTAACTTATCTTTCTTGCTTAAAATTAAGGCCTGCATATGCCTTTGTCCTTTAAAAAGAAAACCAAAAAAGAAGCAATCTTTGTGATATGTACTTTTCATACCCCCTCTTTCTTGGCTTATAAGTTTTTCAAACTTCCATTTAATTGCTGAATTTAGAAGCCTATAGGTCAATCTTTAAGGGCATATAAGCCTCATGCCCATAAGGATCCATTAAGTTGTTCAAATTTAAGCCCAAAAGTTCCCCCTTAGTTGTTTTAATTGTCAGTTTTAGCCTCTTTGCTTATTTGCTTATTTTATAGTTTCTGCTTATCCATTTTGCTTATTTATGGTTGGCTTTTGATCATTAGGTTAGATAGATTCAGTTAGTTTCTTATTTGCTAAGCTATAAGCTCTTTTGAGCTTATTTGCTTATATGACTTAGATTTTAAGTGTTAAATTACCTTTCAGAATTCTACTTATTTTGTGGCTTATTTAGTTTAGGATGTGCTTAGACATGCTTATTTGATACTTAGGATCATCTGTTTTAGCTTAGTAGGTTTGAGTTTAGCTTTTTAAGCTTATTTGGTTTAAGCTAAAACCCAACAGCTAGTTGTTAAAGTTTTAAGCAAATCTGTCATAATCTTTTAGCTTATACTGGCTTATCCTCTTAGCTTATTTGTGCTCACTCTTGCTTATTAGGTGCAGAGTAGGTTATGCCTTAGCTTACTTTTCTTTTCATTTGCTTATTTGTCTTAAAATTGCCAAACAATTTTCATAATAGCCTTAGTTTTAAAAAAAAAGCAAATTGCCATTTTTAAGCTCATTTTCTAAGCTTATTATAGCTTTTCAAAAATAATTTCAAGTTTTAAAATTGTTAGTTTTCAGCTTATTTATAACTTTGTTTTTAACGTTTTTAAAAAAAGAAAAAAAAAGTTTTTCAAAAAGGAAAGGCATGGGGGTCGCACCCATGACCTCCCCCTTCTATAGCACCTCACACAAGCACTCCACTACCACTGCCCTTGGGACTTGTCACCTGCCATATCTTGCAAAATCTATTATATATAGTCTTTTTAGCCACTAAGCCTAACAACCAACTTTTGCTTATTTCTGGCTTATTTATAAGCCGAATTTCAAAGTTTTTATTTTTCCTGAATTAAGCTCACTTAAAAGCTACTTTTCTGTATTTTTTGAGATTTTTCTCGTATTGTTTACTATTTTTAATCATTTTTTTATAAAACTATTTTTAATTTATTTAAAATTAAAAAAAATAAAAAATATATAATTTTTTTAGAAAATTTTCTTTTATCATTTTGCACTTAGGAAAATAATTTTATTTTCTTAGGGTTAAAATTTCAAATTTTGGTTTTTTAAAGAGCGGGATTCGAATCCCGTTCTTGTTTTTCATGTTTTTAAGCTCAAATAACTTTTGTTTTTGGTCTAGTTTTATTTATTCTTTCTTTTTAGTCACTCAGGACTTATAAAAGTTTAAAAAATCACTTTAGGATTAAAATTTGATAAATTAGGTTTTTAAGTCGTTTTTTTACGTTCGCGTTTTATGTTTTAACTTAAATAACTTTCGTTTTAGGGTTTCTTTTACTTGTTTTTGCATTTTAATTGTGGAAATAGATAACCAATCAAATCTTTGACCATTCAAGCACCATTTTTAAACCTCGACTCGATTTTCAAATTCACGCCTCGTCAGGAAGAACGACCCGAGTCCGGTTTTAAACTTTGTGGATAACGAAGTGAGAGACCGATACTTCCGGTAATACTATACTACTATTGTTGATATTATCCTATTTAATATATATTTATATATATTTATTATATCTTTATATGTATTAAAAGGAGTCTGTCAATACTCCCTTGATATTTTGCTCGATAGATTCTCTAAGTTGAGTTTTTGAGCAAGGATGTATTGAATAGTTGTCTTAAGATTTCAAGACTCCAACACTTCTAGATTTTCATATTGTAGATACTTCACCAACATTGTCGATTTCTTTGCAGCGGGGTCATGTGCAAAATATAGGAAAAACATGCAAAATCCTATCTCGGGTATCTACGGTTAATTAAATAAGCTAAATAAATTGTATAGGAGACCAATAGGCCATATCTATAAACTGGAATACGCTGTATTGAAAACCTGTAAAAGATATCTAAATACGGGTTTATCTGCTATATACGCCGTATCATATTCATGAATACGCCGTATTGACATAACTGACAATTATGTTTAAAGTTCATAAAAATAAAGGGTTGATAACGTCTAGACATTCAATACGCCATATGATATGGAGCGGATACGTCGTATTGATGTCTGGGAAGACAGACTCGATAAAAATAGATAACAATCCGGGTTGTCTCCCGGGAAGCACTTTTCTTTCAGCTAGTCTTTACGTTAGACTTTTTCCTTCCATCTTCTTCACTCGATGCGTATCATCAATCCTTCGTCCATCATGCAAAATAATTCTTAATATGTGTGGATTGCTTCCTTGCTTGTATTCGTTAAATCATCGTATTCATCTTCTTTTATAGCCACATACTCTTCGTCATCCCTGAATGAATACTTGACCATCTTGAATCTTCTTATATAGAAAACTGGCAGATCACGACGTTCCTTCTTAGTGTCTTGAGTATCACCGGTGTTGTTTGTTGGGAATTAAGGGCTTCTACAAGTTTCTACTGCTGGTTCGACTTAGTACTGCCAATCTAAGTTAGTACTGCTAGTGTTATAGTTAGTACTGCCAGTACTAAATGTTAGTATTGTCAGTTTATTAGTATTGTTAGTTATAATAGTTAGTACTGCTTATGTGATATGCATGAGATATATTAAGGATAGATATGCATGATTATGTAACGTGTTTTGTAAGCCCGTTAGGGTTTTCTTAGTGTATAAAAGGAACCCTACGGCATAGATCTAGATATCAAGTTTTCATATTAGTATTCATAGTTTGCATAGCAATCATAGTTAGTATTCATGGCTATTTTTAACTCAAAATAGTATTTAATATATTGAAAGTTTAGTAAAGATCTTGTTTTACTGTTTCATTGTTCTTCTTAGTACTACAAGCTAGATTCCGCATAGTTTGTAGTATTTATAATCTTAGTTTCTACTATAGTTGTTGTGGATCTATCCAACACAACTAAGCTTTAACAAGCTAAGTAAGATCTGTTCAAAAGGGATCAACAAATGGTATCAGAGCTTGTTTGAGAAACTTTGAATAAGAAGAACACTACATCTATACAAGATCTCCACAATTGGTATCAGAGCCAATCTACATACCAATTGTGGAGATCGTTATAGACTCATCTAGGATATGTTTTATAGATAATTTAAATATTCAGCAAAATATATAGAATAGTATATTGTCAAACAAGGTTTTTATTCTCATGCACCTGCTATTGCATCAGCTAGTGCTGGTACTAAAGGTCCCATTCCTCCTAAAACCGATAAACAAAAGCTAGCAAGAAAGAATGAATTAAAAGGAAAAAGTACTCTGTTGATGGCCATTCCTGATGAGTACCTATTGAGGTTTCATGGAATCAATGATGTAAAGACCTTATGAGAAGCAATCAAGGCCAGGTTTGGAGGCAACAAAGAATCAAAGAAAATCCAAAAAACATAGAACTCTCCCAATAAAAGTCTAGAAAACATGTGTATGTACACGATAGTTAGTAGTTAGTTAGCTAGACAGTTAATAATTAGTTAGTAGTCCCAAGGTATAGAATTGGGGCAAGGTGAAAACGTCTGGAATAAAAACCTTGTTTGATAATATATTGTTCTGAATATTCCGATGCATATTTATATCATCTGTAAAACATATCCTAGATGTGTCTATAATGATCTTCACAATTTGTATGTAGATTGGCTCTGATACCAATTGTGGAGATCTTGTATAGATGTAGTGTTCTTCTTATTCAAAGTTTCTCAACAAGCTCTGATACCACTTGTTGATCCCTTTTGAACATATCTTACTTAGCTTGTTAAAGCTTAGTTGTGTTGGATAGATCCAAAACAACTATAGTAGAAACTAAGATTGTAAATACTACAAACTATATGGAATCTAGCTTGTAATACTAAGAAGAACAATAAAACAATAAAACAAGATATTTACTAAACTTTCAATATATTGAATACTATTTTGAGTTACAAAATAGCTATGAATACTAACTATGATTGCTATGCAAACTATGAATACTAATATGAAAACTTGATATCTAGATCTATGCCGTAGGGTTCCTTTTATACACCAAGGAAACCCTAATGGGCTTATAAAATGCGTCAAGTGATCAATGCATATCTATTCCTAATATATCTCATGCATATCACTTTATCAGTAAAACATATCCTAGATGAGTCTATAATGATCTCCACAATTGGTATTAGAGCCAAGTGGCTCTTGATCTAGGATTTACAAGGTGATTTTGTGTCGTGTTTATGAAGTGAAGAAGGTAGAAGTTTTTTGTTTTTGGTGATTAGCAGGTTTGAAGAAGATTAGGGTTTTTGCAAACCCTAATTCAATAAAAACAGAAAGTTTTCATGATGACAGTTCGTTGATCCTTGAAGGACGAAGGTTATGATCATCACGGCTGGAAACCCTAATATTTTTGTGGTTGGTTCGAACCTACAAGGAAGGATTAGTGACAGTTTAGTAACAGAAAAAGTGTCGCTAAAAAGGTGTCATCTAGATACTTAAAAAAAAGTATCCTTAAACAGTCGTTATTATGTTTATACTGCTGCGCTTCCTCGTTTCTACTGTTGTCAATGATGACATACAGTGACAGTTTACTGATTGTTTAGTGATGCTTGTTTTATATAGTACTGCTAGTATTGGGCTCAAAAGATAAATTAGTACTGCTTGGTTTATGTTTATGCTGCTGTCACGATACTATGCTGTCATGATACTAACAAGGTGGATTTGAAGGCGCACACAATAATTCACGTTTGGGTATTGAAGACATCAAGAAACAGCAGGTATGATTTGTGAATGAAATCTGTTATGATTCTAAATTTAAGGGTTTTTGTTTGTTCCCTTAAAAGGTTAATAATGCTGGTTCTTGATAAAACTATTAGTTCAAGTATAAGTTTTAGGAAAAGAACAGTAGTAACTAGAGTTAATACTGTTATCATTAGTTACTACTACTCTTGTATTGAAAGTTTACACTTAGTATTGCCAATTGAAGTTTAATGTTGCTAGTTTATACTGTTAATACTGCTCGTTAATATTACTACTACCGGGGTAAATGAAGTGCGTTAATACTGCTAGCGTTAAAAATGAGTTGGTTTATACTGCTCGCGTTAAAAGGATACTACTGCTAGCTTCTTGATTTAACACTGCTAGCATTATGTTTGTACTGCTAAGGACGCGTACAGGTTAGAAAGTTTATACTACCAGTTGAGTGTTTGTACTGCTGGCTATGAATGTTAATACTGCTAGTTTAACCTCATATCGAACAACACACACATAGAAGGATCTCGGACATAACTAACAGTTTTTGAAGGTTATTTGTTTTTTTATTCTACTGTTTGGTTCTTGGATGTTTTAAATGTTCTTAAAGGTTTAAAAAGGCTTGTTTTTTTGATTCATTGGATTAATTGGTTACGAAGATGATTAATTTTCACCTATTTAAAGTTGAAGTGGAATTACTTGGGTACGTGTTCTTATCATATCTCAAATGGCTTACAACATTTGGAGGTAACTTGTTTGTGTTTTCAATATTGTGACAAAGACTTGACAAATCTAGCAATGTGTGATTTTTCTAATGGTGCTCAATGCTCACATTTGCTATCACTTTAAGGAGTTACGTTGTTTTGCTCATTACAAATAGCCTACAGAATTTTCAATCTACTTATACTTTGGTCTTGGTATGAGTTTGAAGTCACGTGGATAGTACAAGACATAAGACATAAGTTTGGGTAATTCTACTTCAACATCAAGTTCGTTATACTTAGTTTTCTTCATCAGTGATCATTACAAAGAGCCTACAGAATTGAAGATTCAAGAGATGGCTAACATATGGGTTTCAGGGGAAACTTATTGACAAAATGTTTAATCACCAGGTTATATTCATGCACCACTTGAGATGAAGTGTTTCGTTACTACTGCTGATCATTATTACTACTGCTAGTTTATATTTTGTAACAACCCTAAATTTTCATCAATGTAATAACTACTTATTGTATTAAGTACAACCATTTTCACGGGAGTATTTCTTTTTTGTTTTTATTCCATCCATTATGTAACATAGTTTACATAACCAAAGTAAACAAGCTCACGCAACTACCAATACCAACCCCATCATAAGTTTTAAGAAAAAAATTTATTATAGCTCGAGGGTCAATCTAGTGGAGACAAGCTCATGGAGCTTCAATTTATGATATATAATAAGAGGCATCAAGTTAATGCTGGCCCCCAAATCAGCTAGGGCTATGCAAAATCACACGGAATGAGAAAGCGGCTGGGATCTCCATGTTTTTCAGGTAGTTTCTTTAGGATCACCGTCGAGCAATTTTCGTTCAACGGTGTGTTTGCCACTTCTAGAAGTTTCTCCTTGTTAGAAAGGAGATCCTTCATCATCTTAAAGTGCAGTTTTTTGAACATTTCCAAAAATTTGTGAAGCTGAGTATCAGACTTTTCTTTTTGCTTATTAATTTTCAGCCTTTGTGGATAAGGAATGGAAGGCTAATAAGGATTCCTTTTAGGAAGCTCTTCGAAAGAATTATTATTATGAGCATAAGAAGGCTTAGTAGGAGCAGGAGCACTAGCAGGCTCAGATGGATTATGAGATGACTGGACAACCAGAGGTTGGACATGTGCGGTACTTTCTGAACTTGTAGGTTGCACCTTGTCCTTTGTTACCTTTGGTTCACGTTCCACTTCCTTCGGAAGATACGAAGTAGGTGGAATCGGAGGTCCATCATAAAAAACACCGCTTCGAGTAGTGATAGCTTTCAGGCCACCTCTCGGGTTAGGTTCAGTGTTACTTGGAAGAGCACCCTGAGGTCTTTCATGAAGAGCTTTTGCAAGAGTACCAATTTGATCAAAAATTATTTAAATCTTGGTATCTTGGTTTCAATTATAAACTTGTTGATTTTGATTTTGGATCAAAATCTGTTTCAACAAATCATCCGTGGCGGATTGATTTGGACTTGGAATTGGGTTCATGTTTGGTTGATTTTGTTTAAAACCTTGGTTATGGTTATAATTTCGATTTGGATTTTGATTATAAGCTTGACTATAACCTTGGTTTTGTTGGTTAAAGTTTTGTTGGTTTTAGGGTTAAAGTTAGTTTGTTTACACTAAAAGATCAAATACCATGGTATTTTATGATCTAGTATCTTTTGTATACGGGTGTACAATCTTTGATCCTTGAAAAATATCACTTGGTACAAAGTTTGTTTCGAAAATGGTGTTTGGGTGAAAATCTTGATTTTCAAATTTTTATCTTAAAAATCATCAAGTTTGCATTTTTAAGGTCCTAAATATCCTAGAACTTCGAGTTGTACAAGAGTTTTTGGGTAAAATTGATAAACATCCAACTTAGTCCCTTCTACGGAGCAAGGCGATTTAGTAGAAGGCGAGTTGTACCAGAGTTTTTGAGTTGACAAATATCCTAGAACTTCGAGTTATACAAGACTTTTCGAGTTGTACAAGAGTTTAAAAATCATCAAGTTTGCATTTTTAAGGTCCTAAATATCCAACATAGTAGAAGGCGATTTAGTCCCTTCTACAAAACAAGGCAATTTAGTCCCTTGCAGTTGGAGGCGAAATAGTCCATCTCAGTACAAGACGATTTAATCCCTTGTAGTTGAAGGCGAAATAGTCCACTTTCAGTAGAAGGCGATTTAGTCCCTTTTACAGTTCAAGTATATGGTGTTCTCATTCCCAAAGAGATGACCAATGCTGCTATGCGGGAATTAGTTTCCTTCAAGACCTACCTTGCTATTGCTACAGGGGCTCAACCTCCTAAGTCTAAGAAGCAAAGGAAGCCTGATTCAAAGTCATCTTTAGAAACTCCTATCATTATAACATCATTATACCAACCGGTTTTATCTAATAACGTATTACACCGTTAAAAGAGTAACATGTTATTATAATTGCTTTAAAATCATACAAATGTATAACTCAATTACGAATTGGTCTCAAATAAGTATTTTACATATAATAAGTTTTAAGAAAAATGTTTATTAAAAAAAGTTACATATTTGTAGTACTTGTATATATGTAATAATTTAATTAAATTGTTGCATATCATAAAACTATATGATATTCAGTTTTTTTATGAGTAAAACTTATTTAAAATGTTAATAAGTACTAATTAAATTACTACGTTAGAAAAACATATGGCTAAATCTTTCAAATGATTTTAAAGCCTTTATAATGACTTTAACGGTGTAATACGTTATTATATGGCTAAACCTTTCAAAACCGGTTGGTATAATGATTTTACAATGATAATAACAATAAAACTTATCTAATAATTGCTAAATCTTAAACCAAACATTCTAAACACTAAATAATTTTAAAAATTGGCCAAATCCACTTAAAGTGTTATATTCTACTAAAAATGTTTTCTATACCTTTATAGCGGATTTTTACCAAATATGAAAGTTTTATTATATTTTGGTAATGTAGTAAATTTAATAAGTAATATAATAGCTGAATATCATATAGATTTATAATAGGTGACATCTAAAGAATAAATAATTTTTAAAAATTGGCAAAATCCGCTTAAAGTGTTATATTCTACTAAAAACGTTTGATATACCTTTATAGTGGATTTTTAGCAAATTTGAAGATTTTACTATATTTTTCTAACATAGTAATTTAATAAGTACTTATTAACATTTAAAATAAGTTTTACACAAAAAAAACTGAATATCATATAGTTTTATGATATGCAACAATTTAATTAAATTATTACATATATACAAGTACTACAAATATGTAACTTTTTTTAATAAACATTTTTCTTAAAACATATTTTTCTAACGTAGTAATTTAATAAGTACTTATTAACAAATTAAATAACTTTAACACATAAAAAAACTGAATATCATATAGTTTTATGATATGCAACAATTTAATTAAATTATTACATTTAAACAAGTACTACAAATATGTAACTTTTTTTAATAAACATTTTTCTGTAAACTTATTAATATTATAAATTTAAAATACTTATTTGAGTCCAATTCGTATTGCGTTATACATATCGAGTACTGTAATTAATCTTACAAATATTTTAAGTCCATATAATAACAGTTACTCTTTTAAACACGGGTGAATATGTTATTAGATAAAAGCGGTTGGTATAATGATGTTACAATGATAATAACAATAAATTTCATATACTAAATGCTAAATCTTAAACCAAAAATTCTAAACAGAAAATAATTTAAAAAATTGGCAAAATCCGCTTAAAGTGTTATATTCTACTAAAAACGTTTTCTATACCATAATTTTTAAAATTATTTAGTGTTTAGAATTTTTGGTTTAAGATTTAGCATTTATTATATAAATTTTAATGTTATTATCAATGTAAAATCATTATACCAACCGGTTTTGAAAGATTTAGCCATATAATAATGTATTACACATTTAAAAGAGTAACATGTTATTATAATGGATTTAAAATCATTTGTAAGACAATACACTACTCGAATGTATAACACAATTATGAATTGGACTCAAATAAGCATTTTACATATAAAATATAATAAGTTTCGAGAATAAAGTTTATTATAAAAAGTTACATAACTGTAATACTTGTATATATGTAATAATTTAATAAAATTGTCACCTATTATAAAACTATATGATATTCAGCTATTATATGTGTAAAACTTATTTAAAATGTTAATAAGTACTTATTAAATTACTACATTACAAAAATATAGTAAAACTTTCATATTTGGTAAAAATCCGCTATAAAGGTATAGAAAACGTTTTAAGTAGAATATAACACTTTAAGTGGATTTTGCCAATTTTTAAAATTATTTAGTGTATTGAGTTTTTGGTTTAAGATTTAGCATTTATTATATAAAATTTAATGTTATTATCATTATACCAACCGGTTTTGGCCATATAATAACGTATTACACCGTTAAAGTCATTATAAAGGCTTTAAAATCATTTGAAAGATTTAGCCATATGTTTTTATAACATAGTAATTTAATAAGTACTTATTAACATTTTAAATAAGTTTTACACATAAAAAAACTGAATATCATATAGTGTTATGATATGCAACAATTTAATTAAATTATTACATATATACAAGTACTACACATATGTAACTTTTATTAAATTACTACATTTTTGTAATGTAGTAATTTAATAAGTACTTATTAACATTTTAAATAAGTTTTACACATATAATTGCTGAATATCATATAGTTTTATAATAGGTGACAATTTTATTAAATTATTACATATATACAAGTATTAAAAATATGTAACTTTTTATAATAAACATTTTTCTCGAAACTTATTATATTTTATATGTAAAATACTTATTTGAGTCTAATTTGTAATTGTGTTATACATTCGAGTAGTGTATTGTCTTACAAATGATTTTAAAGCCATTATAATAACATGTTACTCTTTTAATGGTGTAATACGTTATTAGATAAAACCAGTAGGTATAATGATGTTACAATGATAATAACAATAAATTTCATATACTAAACGCTAAATCTTAAGCCAAAAATTCTAAACAGAATTTAAAAAATTGGCAAAATCCGCTTAAAGTGTTATATTCTACTAAAAAAGTTTTCTATACCTTTATAGCGGATTTTTACCAAATATAAAAAATTTACTATATTTTTCTAACATAGTAATTTAATAAGTACTTATTAACATTTTAAATAAGTTTTACACATAAAAAACTGAATATTAATTAAATTATTACATATATACAAGTACCACAAATATATAACTTTTTTTAATAAACAATTTTCTTGAAACTTTTTATATTTTATATGTAAAATACTTATTTGAGACCAATTCGTAACAATTTAATTTAAAAAACTAATGTTTTTTTTAAACAAGTTAATATTTGTAGTACTTTTTATACTATGTAATATTTTAATTAACTTGTTTGCATATCATACATTATCCCTTTTTACTTTATTTTTACCCTTTTTCAATCCAACCAATCACCCTAGCCCCTCTATGACATCCCCACCATGTCACCAAGCAGCCACCCAAGCACCTTACAAGCACCTCCATTACCTCCCTTGCCCACCAAGGCTTCTAGACACCTTCTTGTCACCCTTTGTAAACCGAACCTCCACACACCCCTTCCACCTTTTCATAGCTAGTTTCTAGCTTACAATACTCATCACCTAGCATCCCTTAATCACCACTCTATAGCCCTTGATCCCTACAACAAGAAAACTTGGGCACCAAGGTGTTTTCAAGCCCTATATAAGCCGAAACATGCACCCTATTCAAATCACACCTCAAACTTCATCATATACAACAATGGAATCTTAAATCAGACCAAGAAGGATGAAGTGAAGTCCCTAAGCTCAGAATAGAATCCAAGAATCAAGAAAAAGCGCCCTTGAAGTCATTACTAGGCGTACGAACCCGAAAACCCCATTTCGACCCATTTTAGATCAAGTAAGCTCAAAATCTTGTTTAATAAGCTTATAATTTGTATTAGAATGTTCATAATACTCTTAAGATCATATATAAACTCTTGTTTGAAGCCTTGAATCCTCAAACCCATGCGTTTTTGGTTAAAACCCAAAAAAACGACCGGTTTTGATTTTCTAGCTAACGAATCCTTTTTCTAAACTTCTGTTATGTTAAAACATCTTATTTTAGCTTATTCTAATAAGCTATAACCTGCAAATATCATTTGGAACCTTAAAATAAGCTTGCATGGCTTTTTGGACTTGTTTTGCAAATGTTTTCATGCATAGGGGTATATATCGTAACTTTCTGAAATTTATAACTAAAGGGGCTGAAAATGTCATTATTTCAAAGTTATAACTATAAGGACCTATTTTGCCAAGTTCTAAAGGCAATGGTTTAAATTATATATACTTTATATATAAAGGACTAAACTTGTAAAATGTTATAAACCAAGGGTATATATTGCCATTTTTGCAAACTTGAAAATATAAAATATAATATTTTTATATAAATTATAAAAATATATATTAATATTATAAAACTCGATTTTATTAAAACCCGACACATTTATCGTTATTAATCATCAATCGGCGCATTATAAAACAATTACGTTATATATTTAACGTAATTTATCATCGACTAATTTTTGAAGAAACTTAAAATCTTATCGTATCACGTTACTAGGGAGCTTCATGTGAGGAGTTTCATTTGGGTATACGTTTTGACGAGTTTGCTGGATTTACGATTTAAAGTGTCCTGGCTCCTCAAACGTTTACTACATGACCTCTGAATTATGATGGCCCGAACAGTGATACAATATTTCCATAATAAATCCAATCAAAGTGATATTTCATTATAACATAAAACATATCCGATCAAACTAAGACTTGACATATTACCCAGGTTGTGTGACGAAGCCGTTACTTTCATTTCATATACTTTTGCCATCAATCAAATTTTTCTGTATCTTCTAATGTCTCATAAACCCGCAAGGAGGATACATGCTTAAACCATTTTTCTAACCATATGTTATTATTGCCTAAGTCCTTTCCTCAAGGCCTCAGTGCCATGAGCTTAGATGCAATAATACACTATTAATACTGTTTTCTATAATAATTGTACTCATTGCAATTATTACACTTATGGTTGTATAACAACGTAACCCACTATTAAACTTGTATTCACACTATTTATTATAAACCTATGAATTTCACTCAACCATTGTGTTGACCTTTTTAGCATGTTTATCTCAGGTAATTGAGCAAACTATG
>BQNB010095755.1:0-25786 GCA_026074375.1 Tanacetum coccineum
CAGCTCTGGGTCAAAAAACTTAGTTTTTGTAATGTCTTTAGCAGATTACTCAGAGGTGTATATTATTGGTAGTAATAAACCTAAGTTATCTGAAGCTGAAGATTCTACTCAGTCAAATCATGATACTGGTAAGGTACCCTCAAATGAGTCAAAAAGAAACACAACTGACCACTCAATTGTTGTCTCTAACTCTTCGGCAACTGATTATGATTCAGCTGATGAATCTTCAGTCTGTAGCATCCCCCTTCCTCCACTGGAGAAGCTGACTAGTGCTGAACCAGTTTCTGGACCAAAGACTATCAAATCAATTTTGAAGTCAAAATCCACATTCAAAGCAGAAACTCTAAAAGGTATCACAATAAATGAACCTTCCTCAGCTCCTGCTAGAGGCAACAAAAGTTCTTTAGTTTCTAAAACTAACTCAGCTTCTGCTAGTAAGTTAAAAATGTGAAAATGGAAAATGATCCTCCCTTGGCTATTGTAATAAAAGAACTTAATAAACTAAAATTACAAATTAGCAAGAATAAGTCATCTTACTTCAGAAACAAAAACCCTCAACATGTCACATAGAACTGTCAAAAACATGTGGTAGCAATGTTCATACCACATCTGATCACAATGACATTGAGTGGTTTAGGAAAAAAGGAGCTCTTCAAGATAAGAAAGCTGAGTCTTTCAAAGCAAGTAAGACAGAATCATCAAGTGCTCTAAGATCAAAGACTCCCACAAAAAGGTAGGTTTCTAAACAAAACTAACCATCCTGATCCTAGTTTGTGCAGTGTAACATCAGGGAATCTCTATTACTTTTGAACAATGGTCGTTCAAAACATATATCAACTATTACCTGCACAAATATGGGACATGCCAGGACCTGAAGGAATGTATGGAAATAACTCCACAAACATCACTAAAGGTTATGGTTATGGCAGTTTTTCAAAATTTGAGGAAATGTAAATGTTTTACAACATGAACACTGAAACGCTTTTAACAATTGAGAATTCTTCATAAAACCTTATGAAGAAATCAACTGTTATTAAAGCAGAAATCTCACCTGACCAAAATGATCAGAATGATCAAACTGATCACAACAATAAAAAATGATCATCCGTTTCAAACTGATAAACTCATTAATGATGATCAGTTTGAACAAAAAAAACAGCACACCAATAAAAACTAATTCATTGATAACCTCACAAAACTGAAGATGTTCAGATCTTTAAACTCTTATCCTCTCCAAATGGAAGATACTTCAGCACATGATATAATTAGAATTCCTTTCAATAAAAGAGGAACTTGGAATTGTTATCATAAGGAAATAATGCTTGTTTTAATCATCAATTGCATGAGGGCATAAATCATGATAAAATCCTGCTCCAGTTGCAAGACTTGAAGCAATCAGGATCTTTCTTGCCCTTGCCACATACATAAACTTCATAGTTTATCAAATGAATATCAATAGTACATTCCTTAATAATAAACTAAAAGAATAAGCTTATGTCAAACAACCTCCAGGTTTTGAGATAAAGTGAATTCCTCAATCATGTCTGCAAATTTAGATAAAGCCCTTTATGGACTTAAACAAAATTTCAAACATGGTATGATATTCTCTCAACCTATCTCACTGAACACATTTTTGCAAGAGGTACGATAGACAACACTCTGTTTATTTACAAAACTCAAACAAATGTGATTTTGGTACAAATTCATGTTGATAATGTTATCCTTTAGTCCACCAGCACAAAGGTATGCAAATAGTTTGATAAACTGATGACTCAAAGATATGAAATAAGCAGGATAGGTGTCCTCACCTACTTCCTTAAAATTCAGATTAAACAATTTGAATGAGGCATTTCAATCAACAGAGAAAGATATGTCAATGATCTGCTGAGAAAGTATGACAAGATTGGATCACTAATGAACCTAACTGCAAGCAGATCTGACATTTAATTCTCAACTGATCTCTATGCATGACATCAAGCAAACATAAGGAATCCCACCTTATTTCTGTTAAGAGAATTTTCAAATACCTAAATGGTACTCCTACAACCTCTAGGTTTTGAGATGTAATGAATTCCTCAACCACGTCTGCAAAATTAGACAAAGCCCATTATGGACTTAAACAAGTTTCAAAAGCATGGTATGAAACTCTCTCAAACTATCTCACTAAACACAATTTTGTAATAGGTATGATAGAAAACACTTTGTTTATCTACAAAACTCAAACAAATGTGTTTTTGGTACAAATTTATGTTGATGATATTATCCTTGGGTCCACCCATACAAAGGTGTGCAAATAGTTTGCTAAACTGATGACCCAAAGATATGAAATAAGCATGATAGGTGTCCTCACCTACTTTCGCGGATTTCAGATTGAAGAAATCTAAAAGAGGAATTCCATCAACAAAGAAAGATATGTCAAAGTTCTGCTGAGAAAGTATGACAAAATTAGTTCATCATTGAATACTCAAATTTAGGACCAGATCTCAATGGCAAAGCTGTAAATGAGTCTCAGTATAGAGGTATGATTGGATCACTTATTAACCTAACTGCAAGCAGACTTGACATTCAATTCTCAACTGATCTCTATGCAAGACATCAAGCAAACATAAGGAATCCCACCTTATTTTTGTTGAGAATTTTCAAGTACCTAATTGGTACTCCTAGTCTTGGTCTTTAATATCCAACATGTTCAGGTATTGATCAAAAAGGATACTGCGACTCTAACTGTGCTGAATGCAACATGAACCGAAAAAGCACTTCAGATGCTTGTCAATTTCTTGAAGAAGAGATTGTTTGCTGAAGTGCGAATAAGCAGCAATCTGTAGCTATGTTCTCAGCTGAAGCCGAAAATATAGCTGCTGCTAGATGTTGTGTCATCATACTATGGATAAAGAGTCAACTCACTGACTATGATATCATATATGAAAAGTTACCCATAACAATCTAATTCTGCACTCAAAAAAAACAAAGCTTATTGATGTCAGATCAAGAATCATATTCTCAAACGGGACATTGAATCCCTAACATTCCCACTCAATATCAACTAGCTGATATCTTCACCAAGCCTCTGGATGAGCCAACTTTCAAAAGATTGATTGTTGAACTAGGTATGCTGAACATTGATTCAAAACCTGAAGCTTCAGTACTGACTGAAGAAAATTGAAGCTTCGGCGCTTTCATCCAAAACTGAACAAACTTTCATATGTTAAATGTCAGTTCAGTTTTTGCAAATAACCTGTAGCTTGCTTAAGAGAAGTATCTGAGCAATCACATATGTCTCATTCATGGATTTGCATGAGCATGTGTGGTTTTGTCGCCTTTGCTAGAGTACAAATATTGGTTAACTCAAAAACTAAACTAAACTGATTCATTTTCTTCAGTTCAGTTTATAAAATGATTTTATCTAAGTCTTTAGCTTTCTCTCGAGTAAAGTAATTGAGCAATCACATATGTCTCATTCATGGATTTGCATGAACATTTAGGGTTTTGCCGCCTTCGCTGGAAGATTGATGATAATGAAGATTACAATAATCTGTTCAGCATAACATAACACAAAGCCTGAACCTAGTTCAGCTTTTTCAAACATCAATCTTAAGGTCAGTTTTAAAAAAAATGTGATCCTCAAAAGTAATATTATTTTATTAAAATAATTTCCTTTTCAAAGAAGTTGTTTAATTAAAATATATGAATATAGGACATCCAAAAGTTAGAATGACCTCATCATCTTTCTCTCACCTACTTTTTCAGTGAATAGACGGATGTTCAATGTTCTAGGTGTCAGAAGCATGCTTTGCTAACGTAGCAGTACGGATAAGTCAAAATCACAAGTAAAACAGTCAAAAGCAAGGCCAGCACGGACACGAGAATCAAAAGAGTGCAAAGCCGAACCGCAAAAGGACCAAAGCCTTAGCAACTTTCATCTACATGGGGCCATTCTTGCAAATTTCCAAAAGTTATGTTATAACTTGAAAGAAATGATAAAGAAAGACAAGGACCAAAAGGGGGGGATGCAATCCTCCCAAAGGTCAACAGTTTTAACTGTCAAGAAAGGAGCGGGAACCCCTTTTACTATTCATCGTCCTCTCCATTTTCACTGCCATGTTAAAAACAAGGGGCAAATCAAAATTAGATGGTGCGTGGTCAATTAAGGAAGCTCAAGCACAAATGAAGGTCAATTAGTCTAATCAAGTGGGATACTTATCCTAGCCCAAGCTGCAAAGGCCACATCATCAAAGCAAAGAAGCACAAATTGGTGATGGGTTTTGTGCTAACTTACTCACACAAAACTAACACAAAAAAGAAACGTCGTACAATCAAGGTGAAATGACACGCTGGCAATCCCCCACAGTGGTCACATCTTGATCAAACGGACCACATTGATATCAAATGATTGATTAAATGAATGGCAGAGATTGAAATTGGAGAGCGAGCTAGAGTCCTAGAACTTCAGCTGGGCACTATAAAATAGCCTCATTCTTACACACAAAAAGAGTCTTGATTTTTCTTTTTAAATCTAGTTTTTGAATCTCGTTTTTATCTAGTCCTTTTCTTTTTTCTAGTTTTTTAGTACATTTTGGTTAGCTTAAAGTTCGTGTTTTTATTTATGGAATTTTTCCTTTTTAAGTAATATAATCATCTTCTTTAAACAATGAAATTCAGTTTTTAGTGTTTTAAATCGCTTTTTATAAAGCTTTCTTCTTAAGTCATATGCCTCTTAATAAGCTAAGAATTGTCTCAATAAGCTTACTTATAAGCTCTTTCGAGTCTATAAGCTAAATAGAGCTGTTTGAATTCAGGTATTAACCTTATCTAAACCTTATATCAGTTTAATCTATATGGACTTATTGTATCTAAGCTTTTGAATGGTCTTAACCTTGGAAGAGATTCCAATGGACTTATACTCCTAGCTTATTCATAAGCTAGAGAAGCTAGTAGCTACCTTATTGGTTCCTCGTGTTTAAGCTAGGAGTATTGTAAGTTTCTCTTTCATTTACCGTTAAATTCTATTTTAAATTCTGATATTATTCTTGCTTTTTTAGATCTGTTTATTTGCTTATTAGAGTTTAAATATCTCTCTAGTGCTATTTAGTTAGTGTTTTCATCTGTTTTTTGCTTAAGTAGTATAGATCTTTTAGTTTATCAATTTCTATCATAAAAACTCATAAAATCCAAAAATATAGTTTAAATTAGTTAAGATCTTAGATTAAAGCTTAATTTCATTGTTTAATCATGATTATTAGATCTTGTTTTAAGCTAGTTTTTTATCTGGTAATTTAGGAGTTGTTCATTAGATTCTCTTTAAAAGAGCCTTTCTCAAACTCTGTCATATGTGTTAAGTAGATGTTTGGTTTAGGTGCAAATCTCAAAATTACATTAGCAGTACTAACCTCATTAGACTGCCGATCCTTTACAGCTACCAGTACAAACTTCCAAGTAGTACTGCTTTCATAAGTTAGTACTGTTAGCATTAATTTCAGTTGGATTAAGTTATCTTTAGCTTATTAAGAATTAGTTTTAGTTTTTCATTTTCTACTTATTCATGTGCTTTATTAGTTTTCAAAAGTCAAAATTGCATAGCAGTACTTTCTCTGAAAGACTTGCGAACTTTTACCTACCAGTACTAACTTTTCAAAGTAAGTACTTCTGTGTTCTTTATCCATCATTTAGATAAGTAATTTTAAAGATTAGCTTATTAAATTCAGTAGGATTTAAGTTTTAATATAGCTTAATATAGTTTAAGTCTTCTATTTCATTCTAGCTTATTATCAAGCTTATTTTTGCTGTCAAAAAAAGATTAAAAAGCCAAAAACAGTACTTAGAAACTTTAGAATTTAAAATTTGTTAAATTAGCTTAATAAGTTCCAAGAATTTTATACTTATTTAGATGGATAATAAAGTAGTTTAAGTTGTCTTTTTAAGTTTCATAAGTCTAGTTCAGCTTATTTAGTTCTTCTAGCTTATTTGAAGTTTGTTGTTTCTTCTGCTTATTTCCGGATGTTGCTTACTTAATGATCATTTCATACATAAAAGTATTTAAGCTTTAGTTTCTTTCATTTATAATTAAGCGATATCATAAGGCTCTTTAAACCTTCTTTCCGTTTCATCTTGATCTAGTTTGAATTTCAATAGCTATTTTCTAAAACCATGGAAAAGCTCCCTTTTTCTGTAACAGCTTAATGAGATAAGCTCTTTGAGAGCTTACTTGGTGATTTCAGCCCAAGTAGCTTTTTAAAAATTTTGTTTTCCCCTAGGTTTATCCTCTACAACTTTGCTTCTTTGAGTTTTTCATTTTAAGCACTTTTCAAATCTCACCTTAATTCTGTCCTTAGTTTGTTGTCGGATAGATTCTCAGGTAGAAAGTGAAACTTTTCGATTTTAATCGTTATTCAGTTTTTTCTCCCGTTAGTTTCTTAGGTTTTGCTCCATTAGTTCTTAGTTAAGTTTTTAATTAGGTTTATTAACTTTAATTAGTATTTAGGGTTGATTTTTAATTAGTTTAATTAAACTTTTATAAAAAGATAAAAATTAGGGCTTTTGTTTTTAATAATCTTAGGCAATTTTTTTTATCTAGTAAAATTTTAGTTTACATTTTTTAGATTTAAAATTTGTTTATTTGCTTAATTGACCATTTATTTTGATTTCATAGCAATACTTATCCCAAAATATTCTTTTGTCATTCAAATCAGGATCCGAACTAAAACTGGTTCAATCTCACTATTCATTGGGGGAAACGACCCGGTTGATCATCTTGCCCCGGTTTGATATACGTATTAAATATTATATAATAAATTTTGAGAGTGAATTTTTATCAAGGGTTAACATTTAATCTTCTTAACTACTCTTAGTATTAATATTATTTGTATATATTTTACGTGTACAAACACATGCAATCACATCCAAAATTAGAATGACAATCATCATCCTTCTCTCACCTACTTTTTCATTGTAAAATAGACGTTGTCCTGTTCTAGATAGTCAGATGCATTCTCTGCTATTTCAGCTTTGCTGACTTTCATTTAATACAAACTTTAGTACACATGTGAAAACAAACCCTAAGCATTCCTCATAACTTCATAAACCCTAGATTTATTTTCACCAACTCATAACTTCCAAATGGCAGTTATCAAATTGTCAAATATAAAAGTAAAAAATTCTCAAATCATATAATCCACCATACCTATCACAACTTACTTTCTCACAAATACATATCAAACTCAAAAAAACACACACTCATAATCTAAAACAAATCAAATCATCAAAACCCTAATCACATCAAATGGCAAACCAAGAACAAAATCCTCCACAATAAGAACAACCCTTTGTTGTTGCTAAACAAGTAGGCTTCAACCTTGAAGATATCATCCTCAATACAAATAATGAGGTTGCTCTTCTATAACCAGAACACAATAACAAAGATCACTTCACATGTGTTTTTGATTTCATTTCCAAATGTTGTCTTGGAAAACCATTCACCAGATCTCCAAACATGTATAAGGAATACCTAACTGAGTTTTTGGTAGTCAACTAAAGCCCTTGAAAACTCTCAGGTTTTCTTCTTAACTCCCACTGGTGGTATCTATGGCGAAGTAGGGGTAAACACTTTTAGGAATGCCATTGGTGCACATTACCTCCCTCACTCTAGAAAGTATGTTGCACCACCATCTATTGACATAATGAGGCCATGGTTTGAAACAATTGGGTATGGGGAAGTTGTTCCTGCCAAAGGGACTCTCAAAAAGAGTCTTCTTCCTCCTAGGTGGAGGTTACTAATAGAATAGATCATCTAGTGTTTAGGATGTATAATCTGGGAAGGCTGTGTTCAGGATCACCAACAAAAGATCCATTGTACTGTATAAGTCTTAGACTAATGAGATCAAAAACATTGACTATGCCAGTATCTTTTTGGGAAGACATCGTATCAAACTGAACAAATTACTTTGGGAAAAGGTTGTACATACATAGAATTCTATACCAATTGATGATAATACAAGAGAAGGGGCGATAGTGTGGAGATGTAGAAACCTCGCACTATACCCACTCAAGTCTCAGTGTCAAACTAATTAGCTCTGAAGCTCCAACAAAACTGAAGAACCTCCCTTAACAGGACAATATGTTGTCTATATGCTGCTGCGGTATCGGCACAGTGAGTGGTTTTTAAAGCTCCCTTAATACAAACCTCCTTCCATAGTCTGAGAGTGTTTCCCAAGGCACGCTCATAGCCTGGAGCTAACTGGTCTCACATATATGCTTTTAACTTCTTCAAAACAACATCTATGTCCAGCAAAGGAGTGCAATCCAATGGTGGGTCATCCAATAGCCACACACCATGTTCCAAAAAAACTGGCCATTCTAAGATAATAAAAGAGTCCAGATCGGCCATGGACTCAAACCCAAGCACAGCTCAATTTCTACACCATGTGGATACTGGAATGCATAAAGAGGCACCGGCTAAGCAACTGGTGGTCAACCTCTTTAGAGGTCACCAGTGAAGCAAGAGTCATACCTAGATCAAGCTATAGTGGTATGTCAACATTTAATTTAAATAAGCCTATTTATTCAGCATCTTTCATTATTCACTCTGAGTCTGCATCAGGAAATGATGCTTCAGCAGTTTCCACAGCTGAAGTTGATCCTAGAAAATCTGCTTTTAGTGATTTTATACCTCAACAACAGGGTATGAATAAAGGAACCAAAATCACTTCATATGATCACTCATTTGCAGGTACTGACCCACATGTTCTTGCAGACCAAACCAAATATGTTAGTGAAGGGTTAGAAATTGTCCTCGCTCAACCTTTAACAGGAAAAGGGGCCAGCTCAATTGCTAGACAAGTTAAGGAAGAAGAAGCCTCCAGCACTATCAAGTTAGAAGATCTAGCAAAACTGGTGTCAAATATGCAACCTAGCTTCAAAGACCTGGACTCACCTGAAGATGATCCTGTCATTATTGTTGATAGTGATGAAGATGGGGAAGATGAAGTTCATACTACCACAAATGATGAAACTGAAAACACTTCAGTTCCTAAATCCTCATCTCCCAGGTCTTCTCAGATTCAAGAGCTTACTAACTAGGTCCTCATTCTCTAATCTCAAAAGCATAAACTAGAACTTGAGAAGAGAAAAGCTGAAGCTAAGGTTGCTCTCCTTAAAGCTCAACCTTCTTTTCCCAATGTGGGACAACTCAATGAGCTTCTGGTAAAGTCTTTAAAAACTAAATTCTCAAAGATTTTATCTGCTCGTGACTTTAGTAGCTCACTACCAACTAAGTTGAAGGACCTTCCCTCTAAGTTTGATGAACTTACTAAAGAAGTAAAAGGGTTAAAGAAACAAGTTCATGAATTAGAGATTGAGCTACCAAGAGATTTGAAAGAAATTCCCACCAAGCTGGAGGACTTTACAAAAAATGTCACCAGTCTTACATATTAAGTCGCTGAACTGAAGACTCTTCAGTGGGAACTTCTAGCAGAATTTATTTCACTATCAATGCAGGTTGCGTCAGTTCAAGCTAAGCTAAATACCTTGGATGCTCTTCCAAGTCTCTTGTTAAATGTCACAAAAGCTTTGAACAAATTTACTCAGGTTTTAGACTCTACCTCGTCAAAAGCTGGAGATCAAAGTGTTCCTTCAGCAGGCCAAGCTGACACTATGCCTGTTGAAGGGGAGAAAAACACAAATCAAGCATCAATCTCCCAGCTTTTTTAAAGAAGAGCTGAAAAGAATGCTGAAAAATAAAACCTGAACAACCAACAACCAAAACCAACAACACCACCTGAAATGAAACCACCACCTATTCCACTAATCATCACAACCACTACTCACATGCAATCTTCCTTCCTCTCAAATCCACCAGAAAGCTCCTCTCAACCTAAGGAAGAGAAAACAAAGATAGACAAGGGCAAAAAGGTCATGTCTTTAAAGGATGCTAAAGAAGAGAGTATAGAAAGTAATTCTGATGATGAGACAACACATGTGCCTGGTTTCAAGGTTGAATCCTCTAATAAAAAGGAATTAAAAAGGTTTGAATTTGTCACTGAAGATGGAGAACATGTCCATTTAACTAAAGAACAAATTAGTGCACAAAAGAAAATAGAGGAAGAGGCCAAAGCTAAAGCTGCCAGACGTGAAGGTGAAATAAGAAAAGAAGAGCTGATTGATCTTCTTGGTCCTGAAGTGATGAACAAGTACTATAATGACAAATTACAGTATGACAGAGACTGTGATAAAATGCTAAACAGAAGAGCAAAATCAAGAATCACCAACTTGACCAGAAAGGGTCTAATTACCTTAAAAGTATACAAAGAGAATGATACAAGTGAAATCATTCCTGAGTTCAAAGCCAGTGATTTACATCTAAGTAAATGGAGAGAAATTGTTACAATTCGCCCTAACAAAAAAGGTAAAGGGTGGACTTCCATCTACAAGCAAATACAGAAAAGAATGGACTATATTCGTACAACTAAAGCTAAAATGGGAATCGACTTGGATAGACCTCTAAGTAAACAGGATCCTTTGGACAGACTGGATGATCTGGAAAACAAGAAAAGAAAGCATGCTGATGACATTCATGACTTTTTCAGAGCTAAAAAAAAGGCTCAAGTTATCAGTTCAAAATAAAGATCATCCAACAGGGTATTGTGCTTAATGAACCTGTCCTAGATATGATTTTGTTTAACTCATATCATAGACAGGATATTGTTACCATTGAAGACTTTAGAGATTTCTCAAACACCATGTTATATACTATACAAAAAAATTTCTTTAGACTTCACCAAGGTCCAAGGCTTGATGATCATTCCAGGACCTTCAGTTCTCTTCTGCTTGCTGAAATTGATAAGGGAAACCTGAATCCAATCAAGCAGATGAGAGTCATTGAGCAGCTGAGGCAGTAGAATGTAATTTTTTGTAATAACTTTATCTTCTGTAAATGTATTGTAATAAAAGTTAGAATGAAAGGTTATCAGTTTATGTTGTTCAATTTATATCAGTTGTGTAAGAAAAAGTTATTTTGCTCACTTACAACTGATTTTAACTTAGGCTATTTGTATATTCAAATAGGGGGATATTGTTGGGTTCAGTTCCTGAGCCCTTCAGTCTTTCAGTAGATTTAAACATAAAATCCCCTAAGTATTTCTCAAGCTGAAGTCTTTTAGTTTGAGTCGCTGAAGTTTCTTCAGCGTCAGCTCTTCAGGTCCTTAAAAGATTGGGAAGTATCTTCACTTCAGTGTATGCAGTGGTACATAAACTGAAGAAGGACTCTTGGAAAGAGCTTCAGTTCAGCTTGGTTGACAATTCCAAGCTGAACTTTGTCTATCTCCTTAACAGAAGTTGAAACGTGTTGTTTCACTTCTAGAAGGTTTACAAGGTGTGAAAAAGATTGCTTTGTGTCAAAAGGAATAAAGCAATCTCCTTGGGAAATGTTACTTCTAAAGTTGGTATAGAAGTACAACAACTTTCATCAAAGGACTGTACCTAGTACTAGAAAGTAAACGTGCATTAAATGGTAGCTTAACCACCCATTTAATGCTTGCCACGTAAACTAGGTTAAACTTGTAAACCTTAATCCCTTTGCCTATAAAAGGAAAGGGATTCCCAGAGTAAATGTTATCTCTTCCAATTAATGTGATACACATTGAAGAGTTCATTTATCTCTCAAACAAATTGAACGGTACTACTGAAGCTGAAGCTTCAGTTTAGTCGTAAGTAGTTTGTTTTCTTACTCTCTTAACTTTGGTTAGATTTTAAGTTCGAAGGAGATAACACCTCAATTGTCATTCAACCACCTTGTTATTCCGCAAGCAAGGTGTGACATAGATTTTTTATTTGATTCTAATAAAAACCTATACGTTGAAAAGTACTTTTGTATGTTTTAAACTTGTTCTCTATATTCTTCATATATATCTGTTTAAAACTCACTTCATTGTCATGGAATCTGATTAGTTTAATTTGATAAACCTTATATCAAATTCCAAGGGACAAACAAGGGGTTGTACAAACTAAATCAATGGTTGACCAAATTGTGAGTAGCAAAGATCAGAATGTGGAACATGTGAATGTCGATGGTCAAGCTTCTACTAAGCATTCGAGTGAGGTGTCGCCTAAAACTAGGTAATGTATCGATTAGTAATTCTTTGAGGCCTATTTAGTGTGTGAAGCTGGTTAATAGTGAAACGAGTAGAAAAGGTGTTAACTTTCGTACATTGCTAGCCCTGGCTGATAGTGGGGCGGATGTTGCTATCTCGTCGGATTCGGTTCGTATTGTACAAGAACGTTTTAGTAATTTTGTGTATGAGTTTTGTCTGGGCAAACGAGTGGCACATCCGGTTGTTGAGAACTATGTTAAGAAATAAGAATACTTGGAATAAGTATCGCCCTGTTATATCAATGATGAACTCTAAAAGCTTATTTTTCTTCAAGTTTAGTTCTAAAGACGGGATGGACGTAATGCTTGAAAATGACTCATGGTTAATTCGTAATGTGCCATTAACTCTGGAAAAGTGGTCCCCGGATGCAAATCTTAAGAAGGAGGGCGTGTGTAATGTTCCAATTTAGGTTAAGTTCCATGATGTTCCTATTATCGTGTTCACGAAAGATGGGTTGAGTGTTATTGCAACCAAACTAGGTACCATATTGATGTTAGATTCTTATACTTCAACTATGTGCACGGAGTCATAGGGTAAGCCGAGTTATGCAAGAGCCATGAATGAATTACGAGCTGATACGAAGTTAAAAGACACGCTCGTGGTGGTTCTTCTAAAAATCAAGGATGATGGGTATACTTTGAGCACTATTCGTATTGAGTACGCGTGGAAACCTCTAGGATGTTCAAGTTGAAAGGTTTTGGCCACATCCTGGATGAGTATCCTAAGAAAATCGTCTCAGGCGTATTGAAAAATATGAAGACGTCAAGGCAAGTTGTTCGAGGAGTATAGATTGGTTTGAAGTCTCACTTGGTTTATGAACCAGTCTAATCTACAAAGAAGACTGAAAAGGCGCCAAAAAACCCTAAGGTAATAAAGGCTAATAATGATACTACTTTCCCTACTACATTGAATTTCTTTGAAGCCTTAAGCACTATGGTGGACGTGGAAGAATAAGGGGGTAATAAACCCTCTAGTACACAAGAAGATAGGCAAGTGGATGGGAATAGGCATAACGATAAACAGTCGAGTGTGTTTAGTAGTAGCTCGTGTGATCAGCCTCCCAATGAAAAGGAGGTCAATTTTACATTGGCAAGTATGCCTAGTACTTTTATGGAATAACAAGTGGAAGAGTCAGATAGTGAAGTGGAGGGTATTGACGGTGACATAGCTCGATTCATGGCTTCTTTGGTGAATCGAGCTGGTGGAGGTGCTAATGATGCAAGTCTACTTGAGGATGAAGATTATGATATTTATGATGATTACGAGATTGATGTTTATGATTTATCGGAAGAACAATTGCCATTTTGTGACGCTTACGGTATTCGTCTTCGAGGGCGAGTTAGGAAATAGGGCTATTTTGACATGTCTATTGTCATTGGTGGTTGTTTCTTTTATTGTATGTTAATATGATTGTCGATTCTTATAATAGATTTAGGTTGAAGCACTATAGGCGAGTTTGTTTGCCTATGTAAAGGCTGAGATGTGAGATTTTTTCCTGATTCTACGTACTAAAATGTTTTTTTAGTTATAGATTTATCGAAAAAACCCTCAAAAAAATAGAAAGTCAAAACTAAAAATATATAATAAAAGTGTATATTTTAAAGGTTTGGTCAAATTGAAAATTTTAAAAGATACCCGTAATAGATAATATAATAAGCTAATATTATGAGAATGAGGCGCGGAATATCGGAAATTGTATTTACCATCTTCATCTTCGTTTCTCACTCCCCATCCCTATTTGTGCCCCCATTCCCGTCAGGGAATCGTTTTACATGGCATCCCCGTCACCAACAAGGTATCCCCACATAAATTCAAAAGAAATTCGCTCGTATAAATAGTGCATAAAAATTACATAACTAATTGAAATATATAAATAATTTTCCCATAAAATGTCTTGAAAAACATACAATATACGTGGTTGAATCGGAAAAGGAAAAGATTTGGTTTGTCCCATCTCCTTTTAGTTGGACCGATTATCTCCTTCCATATGGGACAGGAGATTGCTTGTTTCTCACCAAGATTGGAAGGCTATAAAATGTTGTCTTAGGGTGGTTTTGTAAATCCTTAACTTGAAACCGAAAAACTTAATCTCTCCTTGCTCTTTTCCTTGGCTGATGGACCCTCAAAAACCTTGAGGGATTCGGTTTTATCCTTCCCCTTCTGATCGAACGTAACCACCAATCAAACCCTTATGGTTTTTCCTGTTTGAGGTTTTACAATCATGAAGGTGTCTTGTTATTCTACATTGTTTTTGTGTTGATTGTATTTAAAGACGAAAAGTATTGGTTTAAACACTATTAGAATACTAGCATAAATTTTCTTTGGTATGTACGTATTGTGTGTGAATACTTGGATGGATCAATTCCTTTTGATCTTGGTGGTTTCGCGTGGTATTATACACACGCGTATATTGAAGACGGTGTTACGTTTATTGCTATAAGCAGTCTAACGTTCCTTGCTAAAGGTATATATCTTCAATCCCTTGTTAATTATAAGTTCTATACGTGTTTGATGCTTTTCGCGACGTACACGTGTATGTTTAATTGTTAATTAGATTAAATCCCAATAGTGGAATTAGAGCAATCGTATGTGAATTTGTAATTACAAGAAATAAAATTAATACAAAACAAATTTGGGTTCTTGGATTAATTTTTTAATGCTCTTTTGGGCGTTTTTATGCATCAAGATACGATCTTTTATACATCAAGATCCAATTTTTATTGGTTATTAAAATTTATTAGGGACGATTTCTAGGTTGTATGCAAATTTTTTGTATAAAACTTGATCTGTATAATTGTTAATTGATCCCTGTTTTATGTTTTTTAATTAATTGTAAATTCGGTATCCATGATAGAATACATGCATATTTTATCATGGAAAAGTTATATAGATATAAATCTTGTTAATTTGTTAACATTATTATGAAATATTGATGATCAAGACATTAAAACATAGAACACTAAATTATGTTGATTTTTTTTTGATCACGACTTTAAAAGCTAGGAGACCTTGGCATGTTCTTAATGAGGCTTTAAAAAGGTAATTTATGTGCTATATGGTATTGGTTAAAATTTTTGTATAGGCTTACGCAATTCGTTATGTCGTACGGATGTGCCGGAGTTTGATAGACGTAAGAGCTTCTTATGATACATACATATTTCTTATTATTTAGATAATTAGGATAATTATGAATATTTGCTTAGCTATTGTTAAGGGTTATTTATCTTGAATAAAATTGTTATGTGGAATTAGTTTTATGTTTTATAATGTTTTATTTTAATGTATTGGACTTTTTGAGAATAAAAGGGTTTTTTTCAAAAATAAATATAAACATGACTTATTATTATTGCGAAAATCAGATTTATTATTGACTTTTTATAGTTCATAATGTGTTTTCCAAATTAAAGTTTTATTTTGATTGGTAAAACTGGACGCTATGGACTCATGGAAAGTACGGCTCATCCACTAGAACAAACTATAAGAGAAGTTTAAGGCGGAGTGGTCAACATTCCTAAAGAATTCATGTTTTTAATATGCTTCGCGCTGACCTGATTCTCTGCTTCTTTGTGCGTTCGATTGGGAAGTTACGTGATACCATGAATGTCACTACAGTGTACAAGCTTTTAACCTTTCTTAAATCTTTTATTGAAAAAACACCGTTTGAATTGTTAATTTTACCAAGGTAAAACACTTATTTTATACATTAGATGTATAGAAAATATGTGTTAACCGTAATAAATAAATTAATTGAGTAAAGTTTTTTTCCTTAAATCTATGATTAGAAGGTTTTGTATGTATGCTTCTTCGTATATATTTGTCAACGGGACAAATAATATGCCCATGTTTAAATAAGTTTTGCCATCCAATTCGTTAAAACAACACTTGTAGATGCCTTTATACTATGTGTGGACGTATGTAGATCGTTAATCCCAAGGTGATTGTACACTTTTGCGTGAGATGTTTGTGTTAACAATCCAAAGTTTTTGTTGGACGACTTAATTGATTTATTGGTGAGACCTTAGATTGAGGCATAGATGGGATGAAACATGCTTACTAGAAATTATTTTAATAAAGTAAGTCTCATAATGTTCTTGGAATTGCACGGTTGGCATTTTTGATCGTTCAATTACCTTTTGAGTACAAACCATCACTAGCAGTTCAATGATGTGGTGGTGGTACCGTCAAGTACGATCCTATCTTAAGAAAATTAATTGTTTATTAAAACAATGAGTAGTTAATTGTCTTCATAAGTTTTATCGAAAATAATTAATTCTTGAACTTTAATTGTGGTTTGTAGATGGCATCACCAACCTACGTTCAAATACATAAACCATTAGGCTTTTAGGTCGATGTTTAAAAGAAGAAAATAACTTTTGAAAACAATTTCAATGACTAGGTTTGTCAAACTTAAGTTAGTCTTGGAGTTGAAAGAAAAATGATTGTCATTGAACAGCCAACTCATTACCTGCGGCTCCGCTGCTAAATCTTGAGGCAAAAAGTGTGGTTAGAATGGAATGCAGTTTATGTTGATATAAGAGGTTGCTTGTCTTTATACTTGGTCGTCTTGTCAGCTGAGCTTCACATACAATGAATAATTTCACATTTGACATGTGGATAATGTGCTTAAAGCTTGTTTGAAAAAACAAGTGGGGTGGAGAGGTTTGACCTAATCCAACTTCTCCAATGCTTGCAAAACAAGAGCAGGGTAAACCCAGTTGTTGCATATGCCATCCAATGAAGGATTTGGGGATCAATTATAGAATGTCTTAGTTATGTGCTTACCACAGAATGTAGTAGTAGGTTCAGCTTAAATGCCTTTACTACAGATATTTCTGGATTGTAGAAATTTACAATATGCATAACATGGGGAAGACAGTAGGTGAACTACATGCTAATGCTCATTGGATATGAAAGGGTTTACCTTAAAAAGGCTTGAAAACACCACTAAGTATGATGATTAAAGGTGAGGTAAGAATCCAGAAGGCCAATTAGAAATCGCTTTAACTTTAAGCTAAAGGCAAGTTAAAGCTAATGGCAATGAAAAGGATAAACAATTTATATCCCTAAGCCTAAAACTAAACCTTTGCTAAGGCACCCAGCTAAGTGATGACGCCTGCACCACTGCAGGAGGTGGGTCATTGGAGAGGATTTGTCATGTGTATCTTGTGGGTTGTTGAGAAATAAGAAGCAAGTTGGTTCTACCAGTTCTCAGGAATCTTCAAATAAGAATTATTTGTTTCCTAATAAATCCTGTGTTGTATGACACTGGTTGTGGTCCTAATATTTGTTTACAAAAAACAAGGGTTTAGGAGATGCAAGGAGCTGAAAACAAGGAGCTCTCTATTTGTAACGTGGTCAAGGGTGTTAGTGCGCAAGTAGACAAAGCCATAGGAATCCGAGAGTTTTGACTTGGGTTTTGCCTAATGCCTTGTGATTTGTTTAGTCATTGTCATTGTACACCTTCTATACTAGAGGTGTTGTTTTAGTGCAACGTCTTGGTTGAAAAGGTTTTGTCAGCGTGTTTACAAAATTTTGGTATTTCAGTTCTAGAACAATGTTCATTATTTTAATGATATTCCCAGTAATGGTGTGATTTATGAAATTGATATGCATAATCCTGTAACTAATGTTTTAATTTATTTATAATGTTAGACTAAAAAGATCCAAAACATAATTTGGGACTTACTTAATCTATGGCTCTGCCGTCTTACTAATAATAAGTATGAAACGCATTGAAAAGCTGAACATTAAGTGCTTTTAAAATCAACAGATGATGAGTCATTTAATCAATGCGTATCTTGTTTATCAGGTAAGATGACAAGGAAATCGTTTCACATCGATCCCGATCACGGGCGACTAATCTTCTTGTGAATAATAATACTGATTTGTTGTGGTCCATTCAGACATGTGTCAAACAAGGTGCTTGCTTCTTTCTTACATTCACGGATGATTATAGTCGTTATGGTTATGTTTATCTTCTTAAACATAAACATGAGGTCTTTTGTGTACATTCAGGTGTTTAAGAAATGAAAGTGGAAATAAACTCGGGAAGACAATCAAGCTCTTCGATCGATCGAATGGTGGGGAATTACATAAGCCAAGAGTTTAAAGATTATCTTTAAAAGCATTGTGGAGTGTCGAGAGCGCCTTACTCTATTCACTCCAAAACATAATGGCGTGTTATAAGAGAAATCGTACTTTGTTAGTAGACCTTAGTTGATCTATGATGAATCTTACAACTCTGGGATTATCCTTTTGGGATTATGCTCTAGAGTCTGCAACCGGGGGGCCCTATTATTCTATATGGTTCCAACCAGAAGGTTGATATGACTCATTTGAAAACTTTGTATGGAATAGTTTCTAATTTGTCTTACCTTAGGTTGGTGTTGTGAGGCGTTGTGAAGCGGGATACGCTTGACATACTCCAACAAGATCTTTAAGTTGTTTTCTTTATGGATACCAAAGAAACGTATGGGTTACTAATTTTTACCCTTTTCCACCTGAAAACAAAATAGTTGTTGCGGAGGTGTTATGTGAGTTATTTGAGGAAAATCTCATAACTCAAGAAGTCGAGTGGAAGGGCATAGATCTTGATAGAAAGAAATTCAGATGAAGATACATCACCATTCTGAATATCACTAGGAGAAATTCCTATGGAGGTTGGAGGTTTTGAACACCTCAAGAGGAAGAGATTCCGATTCGTAGGTCTGAAAGGACACGTCGAGCTCCAAATCGTTTATGTCTAAATGTAGAGGCGGAGGAGTATAGTTTAGGGGATCTTAATGAACCCACTAGCTATAAAGCCGCGATATTAGATTCTGAATCTAATAAGTGGATCGATGCTATGAATGCAGAGATTCAATCATGATGGGACAATTTTATTCGGCATGGGTCATAGTCGATTCTTCCTCTTGGCTGTAAAGACTGTTGGGGAGTAAGTGGAATTTTTTAAGAAAAAAGACTGACATGGATGGTATTGTACACACATATAAAGCTCGTCTTGTAGCAAAAGGTTATACTCAACTCTACGGGGTTGATTATGAAGAAAGTTCTCACGTCGATTGACATTAGAGCTATTAGGATTCTCATATCTATAAAACATACTATGATATGAGATTATGACAAATGGATATAAAAACTGCCTTATAAATGTTATCTGATGAAGACATTTATATGGTGCAACCTGAAGGTTTTGTTGATCATAATCATCCCAATAAAGTATGCAAGCTTCAAAGATCCATTTATGGTCTTAAGCAAGCATCAAGAAGCTGGAATAAAAGATTTGATGAGGAAATCAAAAGGTTTGGATTTTTCTCAAAATCTTGATGAGCCATGTGTATATCAAAGTCTAGTAGGAGTAATGTCTACATTCCTCATCTTAATTGATGAGACATATTCATCATGGGAAATCACATTCAAGTTTAACAAAGTTGTAAAAGATACTTAGAAAGTGTTTGGCTATGAAGTTTTGGGGACCGGCCAGCATTTTTGGGGGGGTGGGGGGGCAGCATTTATTCTGGGAACTAAAATCTTTTAAAGATAGGTCAAAGCGATTGACTGGACTTGGACAAAATGCGTATCATGGATATAATCTTAAAGAGAATATGATTGGATAATTCCAAACGTGGTCTCATATCCCATGCAAGAAAGACTTGGACCTTAAACAAAAAAAACCAAGGATAGCTTCAAACACCTATAGAGGTGAGCGTATGAAAATGGACCTTATGTTTCGGTGTGGGTTCCATTATAGTATGTTGTAAGTTGCATAGGACTGATGTTGCGTTCGCGCAAAAAATTATCAAGTCGCGTTTCAACAGAATCCTAGTAAACTTCATATGGACTGCTATTGAAAAATATTCTTAAGTATTTAACAAATACTAAAGATATGTCTTGGTTTTATGGTGGAAATCCGGAAGCTGAACTTCGAGTTGATTGCTATTGCGATGCTGGATTTGAGACTGATAGAGATGATACAAAATCTCAGACAGGATATGTCTTCATTTTAAATGGAGGCGCAGTAGACTGGAAGAGCTCCAAGCAAAGTACTACTACAATGTCTGCTACAGAAGTTGAATACATAGATGCTTCGAAAGCTGTGATGGAAGCTGTTTGGATTAGGAAGTTTATTTCTGGGGCTTGGTATAGTACAACAATAAACGAAAAACCTATTAGAATGTTTTCGATAATTCAGCCTCACTTCATTTTGCTAACGAACTGGAGGTTCAGAGAGGCGCAGATTATACTTAGGAGATATCATTATGTTCGTGAGTGCATTGCACTGGGCAAAATAGATTCCTTAAAGTTCACACAGATGATAATCTGGCTGATCCTTTTACGAAGGCTTTACCTAAAGGAAAGCTTACTCAACATGCTAGGAGCATGGGACTTCATTTAGCTAGTAGTTTCATGTAGATTTGTGTTTGTCTTTAGATAAGGGAGTTTTGAACAAATTTATTTTATGATAATGATATTGGTATTTTGTTATTTTTAATCGTAACTTGTGTCTAATTTGCATGTTTAAATCCATATGAATATAATATTTATTATTCTAAATTAATCCGTTGTCAATTAACAATATGTGAATATTGTTAAATTAAGGGACACTTCTGAGTGATGGTGATATTGTTGATATTAAAGATGTGTCACCAAATAAGATGTATTCATAAGATGAATATTGGATTTCCCCAACAAGGATATTACTTTATGGATCGTCGTCAAGTAAACCTTATAAGTGATTTTATTTACAAAATCCTTAGACTTGAGATGCAAGTCGGGGTCTTGCATTATGTGGATTATTCTTTCTTGGTCTAGTCTAAGTTATTCTGGAAAAATGGATAAATAATACAGGCTATTTCAGAAGTGAATTTTGAAACATGATGACTTGCCACTTGTAATCAATATAGAATTTGTTCCTTTAATAGTTGAAGAATGATGCCACTGGGCCCCTCTAAGAATTAATTAGATGTGTGTATGGCCATACCCGAAAACTCATTTAGATATGTCTCATTGATTTTCGGTAATCTTGATTAGTTACATATACAAGAAATAGAATCGTTAACTAATGGAATGACCCTGATCCATATCCATTTTAGCACGGTATCGGAAACAAAGGGATTGTAAATTCATAAATCATTTTATCCGTGTTTTAAGAAACCACACTCGGATGCTTTTGGGAGCGATTGCGTAGTTTGCTAGCTCGCTTACCAATGGTATTTTATAACGTATACATGTCCAATTGGGAGATGGTGGAATATGAACAAATATTATTTATATATGTCCGCGGGATTTATTTGAACCTTAAAGGGATGCAACACAATTATCTGTAGAACAATGTATTTAATATATTAATGTAGTATATTAATTAGTGTTTAAAACATAATGATCGTTAAAAGTTAACAACAAGAATAAATATTAGTGCTTACAAGATTAAAAGGATAATATGCAAAAACGGGAAAAAAGGAATGATTTGGTTTGTCCCATCTCCTTTAGTTGGTGCGAATATCTCCTTCCCCATATGGATGAGATGCTTGCTTTCTCACCAAGATTGTAAGGCTATAAAAAGAGGTCTTAGGGTGTTTTGTAAATCATAACTTGAAACCTAAAAACTCTAAATCTCTCCTTGCTTTTTTCCTTGGTTGACCGAACCTCAAAACCCTTGAGGGATTCGGTTTTCTCCTTCCCCTTGTCGAACGAACCAACAAACAAACCCTTAGGGTTTTCCCTGTTGAGGTTTTACAATCAAAAAGGTGCTTCGTGTGTTGATTAATTCAAAGACGAAGAGATCGTTTGGTTAAACACTATTAGTACTAGCATACACATTGTTTGCTAAGAACATATTGTGTGTGAATACTTAGAGAGATCATTCTTTTGATCTTGGTGGTTTCGCGTGGTATTATACACACGCGTATATTGAAGACGGTGTTACGTTTATTGCTATAAGCAGTCTAACGTTCCTTGCTAAAGGTATATATCTTCAATCCCTTGTTAATTATAAGTTCCAAGGTTACAAAAATCGCTAGGCGCTAGCTAGGCGGTCTGGTACCGCCTAGCGATTAATCGGTTAGGTGGGGATTGATCGGGGATTAATCGGATTGGACTTTTTATATATAAAATTATAAAAATTTGAAAATATATGCCTAATTTTCCTGATTTAGCCGATTTTTTCCGTATTTTGAACATTATCCCCGGATTTCGCCGATTTTTTTATCCGTAATCGAGTTCGGCCTATTTAACCGATTTTTGTTCAATTAGCTCAGTTTTATGCCCGATTTGGGCTGCAGATTTTCCTATCCGAATTAATCGGCTATGTTGACGATTTTTGACAAAACGATTAATAAGGACGTTAGTGAAAATCAAGGCGGTTTGATCCCCGCTAGCGCTAGGCGCCGGATTAATTCGGCGCTAAGCCGATTTTTTTGCAACATGTTATAAGTTCTATATCGTGTTTGATCTTTCCGCTGCTTCTCGTGATATGTTTTAATTGTTAATTGAGAACTAAAAATCCCAACAGTATTTACAATCTTTCATCTTCGGTTTCTCCTCTTTTTTTTATCATTCCTATTCGTGCCCACATTCACGTTTAGGGAATCGTTTTTACATGGCATCCCGTCACCAACAGGGTATATCCCACATAAATTCGAAAGAAATTCGCTCGTATAAATAGTGCATAAAAATTACATAACTAATTGAAATATATAAATAATTTTCCCATAAAATGTCTTGAAAAACATACAATATACGTGGTTGGATTAAATAAAATTTTATTCAACTTTGAAGCAACATAAATATCGAAACATCACATACAATATAAAAGATAAAGTGTATCGAATGTGTGTAAATGGACAAAATATTGGTTGAAAATAAATGTGGTTAGCACTTAACATTTTAAAGTATTTAATATCACATATACATACAAATATATTTCAAATATAGGACTTGTCAATACTCATTATGTACATATACAAAGTACATGTAGTACTAAATTACTAAGAAAAATGATTGTTGTGCCTATTAATCATGCTTATAAATGTACTTAATGATTTGATTGGTTGTTTTTAAAATAGCACTTAACATTTTAAAGTATTTAATATCACATATACATACAAATATATTTCAAATATAGGACTTGTCAATACTCAGTATGTACATATACAAGTACATGTAGTACTAAATTACTAATATACATATAATTTATATATATTTGTACATTAAAAAGTTCGGGTCGAGGTCGGGTCCGGGGGCGGGAATCTATGCTGTCCTCATCTCCCGTTTCATAATCGGAGGATTCCTTGTCCCCGTCCCCATCCTCATCCCCGATCAATTTCAGGATTCCTCAGTCAAATTAAGTTTGAAGATCGGGTCTCCGTTGGAAACGACCGTTGTTGTCATCCCTACCTGTGGATATGCTAATGCACAACTTGGCGGGTTTTTATTTTTAGCTTAATATCCCTTTTGAAACCGGAGTAGTATGTTGGACCAACAAAATTGGCATATTTCTTTTTTCTCTTTTTCCAAATAATCCTCCAAGTGTTAAAAAGGTGTAAAAGAGTTCATCTTTCCAAACCAGAGGTTTAGACCCAAAACCAGATTACAAATATACCAAATTCGGAACCACACTTGAACCGGCTCTTGAAAATTCATGAATGCTTGCCGTTAGCTAAGATGATTCACCCGATCCTTCATTTGGTGTAAACATAGATGTAAAAAGTCTTTTAGTTGGGTACATTGGCTTAAAAACCCGCATCTTGTTACTTTGTAATTTCTAGCTTCTTGCTAGTCTTTTTGTTTCAATAAAATCCGCCGTTCAAAAAAAAAAAACTAAGATGATTTAGGGAAAATAATTGTTCTAGAATAAGGAAGGTGAAATAGAACATAACACTTATTTTTTGTTTATAGATAAAAAAACATGTAGTTCACTATGTCTCATAAAATGCTATCGTATAGTACTGATCACGTATTAATTATAGACTATAATGGTATCCACGCTCGCGCAAAACAGTGGTTAAAAATAAAAAAATAAAAAAATTAATATAAGTATATTAAAATGGATGTTAAATTAAAGAGCATAAAATTTTAGAAAATATGATGAAATTAAATCATAAAAAAATAATTAGATAAAAAGATATTTCAATATAAAAAAAATGATTTTTAAGTTAAAAATTGATACATGTCACTTTAAGATGTGTTTCCCTAAAATGAGTTGGATGGTCAAGATTGCACATAACAAAAAGTTGTTATAAAAGGTTGTTAGATGAATGTGTTTATTGTCAAAAGGCATAAATTCATAAAAAGAAAGAGAAAAGTCGGTATTTTCAGACTTTCTAAATATGAAAAGTCTGAATTTTCAAACTTTCTAAATATAAAATGTCCCAAATGCTTTATAATATAAAAGATAAGTATTATCTTTCACTCGTGGCTTTTTGGCTCCATACAGAAACACAAGATATTGGTTAGCAGATTTTCGTCATAAACATGCTTTAACTAAAGATGAAAAGTTCAACCATGCACAGGCTCGGATTTGGTTATGGGCTACATGTCAAGAGTAACCCAGGGGAGGGGGCATCATTTGAACAGTTCATAATAGTAGTTTCATTTAAAGCCCATTTCTAAAAAGCCCATTAATAATTGATAAGTTAACCAGTTAACCTACGTATAGTATATACGACTATCTACTAATTCAAAATAGCATCATTAAAAAATAAGGAAAAGCAAGGCATCTATACATATCAGTTATTCAGTTTCAATGGTTTAAAGTTTAAAGTTTAAACAATATACACGAGTCAGACGATTTGCGAAAGACAAAAGCTATAAATGAGTAACCTACTTTTTGTTTTGTGTTACTATGCTACTTCAAAAAGTATCAACATGAGTAATCTACTTTCAAAAAGTCATCATAATGTTTAACTATTTTTTTCTTGTACACTTCAGCTGCCACCTAAGATGTCATGTGTACAGTCAAAGTCAAAATCAACTTTATTATTATATTTTTTAAATTAATTTTTGTTTATTTTTTTTGTTTTTTATTAATTTTTTTTGTTATACTTTGTTTTATATTTTTTTAGGGAAGTGCAAAATACATGTCTATGGTTTAGTCAAAAACCGTCTCACGTGCCTCGTCTTTATACTTTCACAGAGATGTATTGTGAACCTTTACCTTTTTAAAACATTTTTTTTAATTTTTAAATTTTTTTTCTTTTCATGCGTTATTTAAAATAGAAAAATTTTAAAATTTCCCTTTAAAATTTATTTCGTACTTTACTTTAAAAAAATAATTCGCTTTTTAAAATAACGTACGAGAAAAAATACTTGGTAAAATTTTTTTCTTTTTTATATTCTTTTTCATGCGTTATTTAAATTTATTTTTTATTTTTTCGTACTTTATTTTAAAAAAATTAATACTTTATTTTTTATAACGTACGAAAAAAAGGTTCTAAAAAAAATTTCAAAAATTACAAAAAAATCTTTTTTTAGATAACGTAAGAAAAGAAAATCTTAAAAAAGAATATTAAAAAAAATATTTTAAAAAAAAACATAAAGTTGATTTTGACTTGACTGGTAGACGTGCACAAACCGGTTAACCAGTTCGGTTCGGTTTCAGTCAAACAGGAACTTGTTTCGGTCAACGAACCAGTCGAAACCGGTTTGGG
>BQNB010095756.1:0-25786 GCA_026074375.1 Tanacetum coccineum
CTCATCAAAGACTACACAGATAACCAAATAAACAATTTTAAATAAAACATTTGAGTATCCAAATACGTACGCAAAAATGCCTAAGATCTTGAATTTCAATAAACAAAACATGGTATACCCTAAACCCTAAATTTATACCTCACCAGACTTGGAAAAAATAAAATATAATCACATGTAAATCGCGTCCTACCTCGCGCTATCCACATATTATTTTTATTTTTTATTTTTATTATTATCACGAACCAATAAAACGACGACACGTATGCAAATGTAAATCGCGTTTGATGTCGCGCGATTCAAAAGGTCATTTTGAAAAAAAAATTGTCGGGGTTATTCTTAGATCACACGAATTCCAATTGGTTACTGCGAAAAATTTCGCATAAGATTTTTGTTTCCTCAAACAAGGGACGCACCGCCTAACGATTCTATAACTGCAACATATTATTTAATAGGCCAAAAATCACACAAATTCGTTGCTTTCGACTAATTTTTTTAGAACGGCAATTTATTTCACAACCATCTCACAATATATATTTCACACATGCCTCCAGCGAGACTTAAACCCACAACCTCTAAGTTGGTGGGGAACTCACACACCCAAGGATACCCTATCATTTACCTCTTTCCTATCATTGTAATTAATCGGTGACAGGAGGCCATAAACGCAGACTAATCCAATTTCAAAACCAGTCACAAACAATAACATGTAATTTGAATAGAGTACAAAGCTGTGAGTGAAAGCTATCTTCGATTGTTGTTTCAAATCAACCAACTAAGCATGTCCCGTTTAATCCAACCATAAAAGTATTCAACTTGAATAACATATTCTCGGGAAAGAGGGATTTCTTTGTCATAACAAATGCAGGTTGCCACAAATTACGTCAAATATGAATAGACTGATGATGGGAATCATACCCAATCCTATCTTTCAAAATAACTTTACACACAGGCAAACCATTCTTATGCATCCATGATTTCAAATCCTCTTCTTCTTCCAAACACTCTTTGTCTTTCTTACTTGCAACCATAAGCGATCAAGACGAACCATAAGCTAAATTTGAAAGAACAAAAAAAGGGCGATCATTCAGATTGAATATACATTTGGTTAGATATGTTACGTCCATTGTTCAATAAGGAAATAAAAATTAAGGCTAGGGTTTGATTTATTGGGGATACTATGAATGAAGGTATTTGAAAAAAATTGTTGAGTGTGATGTGAATGGGTGATATGTGTTTAATCACATATCAATTTTTCTTATTAAAACAAGCTTAAATGATCAATAATATATGAAAAATGCATTGTATATGTGTGTTTTGTGAATTATGTCCTGCAGGTAACGGATATATCAAATATGGAAAAAATAAAGCCAAAACGAACAAAATTGAGCACGGGATTGGAAGAGCGTGAGAAAATCAAAGCCGAAGGCGTATTCATTTTTAATGGGCCAACCCGTACCCGTTTCATGGGCCGGGTCAGCCCATTACCAATTGAAACATTAAATCCTTAAGCCTTATACAATTTTAATACAAGTTTAAAATCCATATCCCAAACCATTACCCATTCCTGGCCCAAGAAAACAAAGCCCAAACCCATGACCAATTCATTCCTGGGTCAAAGTCCAAGTCAAAGAATGGTCAAAATGATAAATCGTTTTACAGTTTATCTCTTTCCCCCTTCCCTTCCTTTTTTACGCACAAACAAAATAACCCAGGGTAAACTCACTACTCCACAACACATGTATCCTTCTAGAACATCCTCCTGACACGTCTGACACGCCAATGCCACGCTGGTGATCCTAAAGACAATGATTGGTGGATTAGACGTGTATCAAATCAAGGGCTGTGATTGATTGATTTAAGGCGGTTTTGATTCAAGGGTTAAGATCAAAAAGGATTGAAGACGCTCCTTGGCCTAGAAGCTTCCTTTTTCTGCTATAAATAGATCTGTCACTCACACAGAGAAGAATCATCTAGCTTAGTGTAGTTTTAATTTTGTTTTAGCTTATTTTTTAGCTTATTGTTCTTTTCAATGTAATTTTCATTTCTAAAGCTTGTAGATGTTTTATTATTAATAAAATCTCAGTTTCACTTAAATTGCTTAATGAATTCATGTTTTACTTTTATGCAAATTGATTTAATAAGTTTTTAGAAGTGACCTAATAAGCTATTTAAGCTTTTTGCTACTTAATAAGCTAAGTCCTAATTCAATTAAGCTCTCTTAAGGTTAACTGAATTAACCTTTCATTTAAACAGTCCCAAAAGTCATAATAAGCTAAGTGGATGATAAGCTAGAAAGGGATGGGCTTATGGTGTTTTACCAGCTTGTTTTCAACAAGCTGGAGCTTGTAGATAAGCACTTTTGAGCAATTTAGATCCCTGTTTAGCTGGGATCAAGGTACACTCTCTTTTACTATTTTTTTTGCTTATTCACTTGTTCAGCTTATTAATCTGCTTATTATTGCTTATTCTGCCTCATTGTTACTTAATGAGTCTAGTTTATAGCTTAGAGTAGTTTAATTTGAGTGTTTATAAAATTTGTCCATTTTAAGTCAATATAGTTTATTAAGTTTAGCTTATTATTAAGTGTTTATTTCTCCTAGTTAATGCTTATTTGTCCTTAACATGTCTAGTACTTCATCTGTTTTTAATAATCAGGGCTTAATTTAATCTTACTTAGCTTTTGAGTGAAAAATTAAAAAGTTAAAGGAGTGTTTGGGGTAAGGTTTTAATATGGGTCAAATAAGGTTCAAAGTTGTTTTTGGTTTTCAAGTTAGTTTGCTCAAGCTCTAATTAAGTCTAGGTATTAGTTTTATAAGCTTTAAAGTAGTTTTGTTAAGTTTTTAGGTTGTTTAATCTTAAATCAAAGTCTGCTAGACTATTAGCTTTTCAAAATTGCTTATTTGATAATTTCTTAAAAGTTCTACTTTAGGAGAGGTTTTTGTGAGCTAAATGAGGTCTACTAGTATCAATGTGCATCTGTTTTGTGTTTGTATCTTGTGAAATGGCATTTTAATCAAAATCAGTCAAGTGGTAGTAGTTGGCTTGTGCTTAAAAGAGTCTTAAGTTGCAGATCATTTGAGCTTATATTCTAGCTTATTTCTTATTCATTTTGCTTATTTTCAGCTTATTTGAGTTAATAGAGTGTAGGACTAAATCTGTTTTGAGTTTTTAGTTTTTCATTTTGCTTTTTGAGCTTTATTTTTAAGATGCAAATTAGTCTTTTCATTTAAAAAAAAGCCAAAAATATTAGTGTAGTCTGTCACTTTTATGTCTTTTTTTCTAGCTTAATCTCTTAGTCAATGTTCTTAATTCTAGCTTATTTGTGTTCTTCAAGTGTGATTCTAGATCTGTTTTTAGTTTTTAAGTCTTTTCTCTTAGCTTAATTAGCCTTAATTTTAGCTTAAAATTTGTCAAAAGTCGTCTTTTGTCCTTTTTGAGTCAATCTGTCTAATTTCCTTTTAATTGATATTTCAACTTATTTGTTTGCTTATTTTTAATCATAATTGCTCATTAGGTCTAGTTCATGATCTGTTTTCATCTTTTTAGCTTTTTAAGTGCTTATTAGTCTTATCTTTTAGCTTAAAAGTTAGGCATAAATCCTTTAAGTTGTTTTTTAGTCACTGTCTAAATGCTTTTTAATGAAGTTCAACTTATGTCATTTGCTTATTTGTAGTCATTAGAACTTATTAGGTGTAGGTTTAGGCCTGTTTCATCTTATTTGCTTTTCTTTTTGCTTATTGAGTCACAAACATCCCAAACAGTTTTAGCTTAATGTCATTTAGTTTTAGACTAAACTGTCAATTTAATTTGTGCTTATTCTAGCTTATAAGTAAGTTCTAGAAAAAGTCCCTTCATTAAAAGTGCTTATTTTTGTTTGTTTTTAAGCTTTTTCAAAAAGAGAAATAAAAAAAAAGTTTTTGCAAAAAGGTAGGTCACAGGACTCGAACCTGTGACCTCCCCCTTAACACACCAACACCTTAACCAACGCGCCCTTAGGACTTTTTCATTTAGTCATTGCAACATTTATTTCATAAAGGTACTTTCAGTTTTAGCTTATTAAGCTTATTCGATTTTTCACAGCTTATCTGTTTTAGCTTTTTGAGTTATTTTTCTTTGAAAACCTCCTTTTTAGCTTAAAGTATTTTTAGGAATTTTCTTAAATTTTTAGGATTAAGTTTAATATTTTTAATTTAATTTTTAGTATTATTTAGTTTAAAAAATAGTTTTAATTAGTTTAAAAATCCAAAAAAATAATTTCTGTTTTTCAAAAATTAGTTTAATACATTTTAGTTTAAGAAATTTGCATTTTGAGATTTTGGAGTTTTTTTTATTTGCATAATTAATTTGTGTTAATTTGCTTTTATTGTTTTTAAATTTCGTTAAAAATTTTAAATTGCCTTAATTCCTAGTTTAGCATGCTTTTATGTGTTTTCTCTTTGCGTTTTTAGATTTAGAATCCAAAAGCCAAAATATTGAATATTCAAGCACGCGATCACGAACCGAAACAAAGTTTTCAATTCACACTTCGTCGGGATACGACATCCGGGAAATAAAATATTGTCTGTCCTCAAGCAAATTTTATATCAAACAGGATACTCTCTATACTATTACTTATTTGGTATTTTAGGATATATATATATATTTTATATATAGACTATAATATTCAAACCAATAGGGATATTTCTTTCTGTTCTTAAATCGAAAACTAGATGGTGTTAATTGATTTAATGAGAATGGTCCCAATTCAAGTTGAATGGGTTAATTGTGGCAAGTTATATTTATCTACTAATTAAGTGTTTTAAGAAATACTGATGTATCCATTAATATATTTAATTAATATATTTATATCATAAACCAACATATTATATTCAGGCATGTCATATAAGTGTATCATCTTTTTAATACTTGGTTATGAATTTTTTTTCAGGCTCCCTAAATTGACCCGTGTCACTTGAAGATATAACGACGTTGGTGCATAAATTTGTGTTGTGTGTAGTATAACATGTGTGTTATAAATAACATGTTTTGCATTACGATCATAAAAGCCATTCATGCATGTGTATCCTACTATTTTCGTGAAACAATTGAATTTACAAAAGCTTGCTTAAAGAAGCTTCATTTATTTAGTCGAGTATCCACGATCAAAACTAAACATATAGTGACTAAATACGCATAACCCTAGGAAAACGATAATTCTTTTTTGTGAATAAGTGCATCGCACGGGCCACGTTGGCTCGTAAAATTTATTTGTAACAATATCAACTATTTATATATAATTCACATGTTTTTGGCTCTTGTAGTTTTTTTTGTTCTTTTTTATTGGTTTTAAAGTAATTAGTTAGTTTAGGGGTGTTTTGAAAGTTTTTTTTAAATATATACATTTTTAATAAAATCGTACATATGCCAGAATCATATCAATATTAAACTCATTTTATTTGTAATTTAGATGCCTTCGCAAAGGTATACTTTTTATTGAAGAATACGTTAAATAATTTTTTTTTGCATATTTGACGCATAAATAAAATTTGTTATATATAAAAAAAGTTATAAATGTGAAAAGATGAAATTAGGTGCATTATTGTAATTATGTTTTTTTGGTTTGGGCCGGCCTGACCTTATTAGGTCGAATAAATACGGTCAAGAGAACCTTTAATCATATTGTTTTTGTCATGTGTTGTACCTTGCACACAATAAAGATTTCTCCCACTTGTGCATGACACAACATCATACATGTAGTTAAACAACACGACATTCGTTTGTTTATATGAACAATATGATAGTGTCACAGATATTAGCGTTTTAAGTAGATATAGAACCACTGTGTTTAATAAGAAATAGTGCATGACTATCCTTAAAACCATTAGTGTGTATAGTTGGAAAACCATATACTATCTCAAGACAAGCGAGAAATAATCTGGGTTACTATCAAGATAATAAACCTTGTAGCTCCCACTGAATTAGACAACATTACATTAATGTCTTGTTAAAAAATACATCACGATGCTTCCACTGGATTTGACAACATTGCAAGTGTTCCATAACCAGTGAAAACAAATAGTGATCTAATTATTTTCCAACTTTCTTTGAAATCACAATTAGTAGCAATGTACTTGGATTTCAAAATTTTCTACTATGTAGACGAGGGACTATCCATCAATGCTATATATTAACTTGAAAATTGGGCATGCAATTTCCTCCTTAATTTTGATTAAGACAAACAACTAGATACATTATCCTAGTTTGCATTTACCACTTTTGTGGTAGTATTGGTATTTTCTAATCAAGAACTCATAAAGCATCTTACATTTAGATGTTATCATTTGATAGCTTTAAGAACATGTTCTCTAGTTATTCATATGCCTTATATGTTTCAACGTATTCATCACTGAAAAAGGGTGATGAAAACTATATGAAACTATAATTCATGCAATCTACTTAACATTAAAGTTTGATATGAGTTTGATTACATTAGGACAATTCTTACGTTCCTATTATAACTTTTCGGAGCAAGAAATATGATAGGAATGAGTCTTCATGTTCCTTACAATGAAAGGAGTCTCGGTTTAACTTCTTCAAGAAAGAAACAAACCCTTGTTTACGGTTTATCGTTGCATTAATACTATTAATAAAATCGCAAAATTTAATTTTTAGTATTTTCGACAATATTCCTTAGAGAAAATTAACTAGCCATGTTTAAACATTTTAAACAATTAATTTTCTAAAGACTAGGATCCAACTTGACATACCACCATCACATCAGTTGATCTGCTAGTAATGGTGTATTTAAAAGGTAATTGACGATCAATAATTGCCACCAGTGCAATTCCTAGAACCTTATGAGACTTATTTTATTACAATAATATACTAGTAAGCATGTTTTATCCCATCTATGCCTCGAGTTTAAGGTCTCACCACTAAACCGATTAAGTCGTCCAATCAAAAACTGTGATTATGTAACACTAACGTCTCACGAAAAAGTGTATAATCACCTTGGGATTACAATCTACATACGTCTCACGCATAGTAAAAAGCATCTGCAAGTGTTCTTACAAATTGGATGGCAATAACTTATTTAAAGGGTATAATATTTGACGTGGCAAATATGTACGAAGAAGCATGCATACATCTTCGTATCATAAATTTTAATAAAAACTTTACTCAATTAAGTTATTTATTACGGTATCACTTATTTTCTATACATCTAATGTATAAATAGTGTTACCTTTAAAAATTGACGATTCAACGTGTTTTCAAAACTTAAAGATTTTATATTTTATCGCGGGAAAAGATTAAAGAATGGTTAAAAACCATTCAAACCCTAGACCATTCGCGACTTCCTAAATAGTATGCAAGGTAAGGAAACTACAACGTAGTCTGGTATTATAGGGTAATGGTATCTACAAGACCGAAGTCTTGATGAGTCTTCCCGAACCTTATCATTGCAACTAAATAGTACTTTTGCAAATTATGTCATTGATAAAAATAAAACTTTAATTTGAAAAACACATTATAAACTATAGAATAGTCCATAATAAATCTGCTTTCATAATTATTAGTTATGTTTATATTTATTTTTCGAAAAACCCGTTTTATTTTCACACAAGTCCATACTTAAAATAAAAACAATATAAACATGAAACTAATACACATAACACTTATTCAAAAAGAACACTTATTTAAAATAAACACTTAACATTTAAGTCATGCAAATATCAATTATGATCAAAATTATCTAATAATTTAAAAACATGTATATATTCATATAAGGCTTCTTCGCCTTAAAAACTCCGGCCACATTCATCGATATAATCGATTGCGTAAGCCATATACAAATATATACCACGTATCACATAAAATATAAGCAACTTTTAGGCCCCATTAAGACATAGCCAAGGTCTTCCCTAGCTTTTAAAGTCGTGGATCGAAACCACATAAATTTAATGTCTATGTGTGAATTCTTGATCATCATATTTGCATAAAACTTTTAACAATTAACACGATTTATATCACATATCCCTCCATGATAAATTGCATGTATTTATCATGGAAGCCGAATTAACAATTAATTATAAACATAAAATCGATCAAGTAACAATTAAACGCATCAAGTTTTATTTATAAAATTTCATACAACCTAGAATTCGTCTAATTAATATAGCAAATGAGATCTTGTATATTTTGCTGGTTGAATAGGAGTTTTACAAATATCATTCTAACCTTGAGTCCCACATAGCTTCATGAAGGAAAAATTTGCAAGCTAATATACAAAAATGCATAAGGATCATATGTATTCTGATTAGTGTAATGTTTTCAAAGCGCACTTGGGATCTATAATTTCGTGAATTTGGAAGTGCGGTTTCAAATTTTTCATAAGTTTGTACTTTTTGTTTCATATTATAGCTGCAAGATCAAGTAGCTTTTTCTTTTAGAAGCTGTATGAATGAATTGTCTAGGTAACAAAATGATAGTCTCAGATTTATAGCAAATAAAAGAAGTGCTTGGAGTGCATTAATTTAATGAAGAGACTAACAATATATGCTATAGCTGCAACATCGAGTAGCTTTTTCTTTTATAAGCTATATGAATGAATTGTCTAGGTAACAAAATGATAGTCTCATATTTATAGCAAATAAAAGAAGTGCTTGGAGTGCATTAATTTAATGAAGAGACTAACAATATATGCAAGTTAGGGGGCAGTTTATTTCGGCTTATGACTTATTTGGTGTTTGGGGGTTCAATAGGATCTCGTGTGGGGTGAGATCCACTTTTGACCGCCTCACTTGGTGTTATGTGCCCAGGGTAGGGACATGGTTAGCCGATGGGTTGGTGGTTTTATTGTATGGTTGCTGTTTTTTGATGTGGGTGGTTCGTGTTGTGGGGTGGTAGGTTTAGTTATGGGTTTCTTGGTGGTTTCTGGGAGGGTTTGTGGGTTTTTTAGAGGCTTGCTGTGTATTGTTACTAATTGATTTCGCGATATTGTGGTTTGGCATGTGCATTGGTGGTAGGGGTGTGTAGGTAATATGGGGCTGACATACATCCGAGTTGTTGTGTCGCGCGAGTCCTCGCGAATGAAGGTTAGCACAAGGAAGTTGGAGTTGCGGGGTGTGTTTGGCGTGGGGGGGGTATTTGGTTATGAGGTTGTTGAATAGGTGGATGTTTTGTTGAAGGTGGGGATGTGGGTAAATAAGATTGGGGGGTGTTGAGGTGGGGTTTAGGGGGCTGGGGGGAATGGGGAGGGTGGGCGGTGAATTGGGGATGTAGTGTAGTAAGGTAGTAGGAGAGAGTTGTGTGACGTGGTTGTTAGTTGTGTGAGGATAGTTAGTGTGGAAGCTACGTTTTAGTTTTTAGGTGGGTTTAGGTAGTTAGGAATGTTGTTTGTTTTTACAAATATCTTTTAACTTGTGTCCACATAGCTTCTCATGAAGATGGAAAAAAATAACAAATAAAAAAATTTGCAATTGTTGCAAGCTCTCTTTTATTCTAAATTACTTGCAAATGCATAAAAGTTATTAAGGATTTGTCATATGTTTTCTGATTATGTTGTTGTAATGTTTTCCAAAGCCGCCACTTTGGGATCTATAATTTCGTGTGATTTGAATTTGGAGTAGTGTAGTCATGTTGCGCTAGATGTTGAAGTTTTGGTTGCGGGTGGGGTGTTTCATAAATTTTTCATTATTAAGTTTGTAACTTTTTGTTTCAGATTATATTTATCACTTTTTTTTTGTTGTGACATGGCAAGATTAATCAAGTAAGCTTTTTTTCTTTTAGAATAAGCTTTGTATGAATGAATTGTTAGGGGTAACAAAATGATTTAGTCTCAGATTTATAGCAAATAAAGATGTGTGCTTGGAGTGCATTAATGTTAATTGAAGATATGTAGACTAACTATATATGTATAGCTTTGTTGTGTGACATAATCATCGAGTAGCTGGTTCGTTTAGCTTCAAGGAAAGCTTGAGCTTGTGTGTGCGTAGTAGAGTGCGCAAAGTACTATGCTGTATTGTGTAGTTGTATAAAATGGGCGTGGGTAACTTTATGCGAGAGGTCTCATAGGTGAGAGAATTAATAGTTAGTGCTTGGAGTGCTAGGATAGGTTTGTTAGTTGCAGTTAGTTAATGTAGTAATGAAGAGGGAGTAAGAGTAAGGTGAGGGACTACTCTACTAGGGAGGAAAGAAGATCTGGGTGGGCCTCACTACGGAGGGGACGTTCGTTTCGTTGTGGTTCGGTTCGGTACTCGTTCATGTAGGTTGTCTTATTTGCGTTGTCGGGTCTATGGTACGTCAGAAGTGGACGCGTTGTGAAGAACGGTAGAGTAATTAGTGTATAGATCGTGGTTTAGATAGTCTATTTGGATAAGGTTTCCGATTTGGGTATTAGTCGTTTTTAGTGTCGGGGTGGTCGGTCGTGCGACGTTATCTTAAGATTAACGCGCCGCGATTTTCGTTGTAGTTCCGCCGCTACGGAAGTTGTTACAGAGTTTTAGCGGTTGTTAGTATAACTAAACATCTTTCTACGACTAATCTTCAGACCTAACAATAATACCTAGGATTACTCGATACGACACGGGATCGGCGAGGGTAACTAAGATTATCGGATTCTATACCTAACTGAAACCGGATTAAAGAACTAAACTCTACTATTTTAATTTTATGGCAAGTTTTAGGCGGCACAAGTTGTCAGTTGGCTTGTTTGGCAGTTTCCAAGGGGCAGTCTAGGTTAGGCGTTTGGTGTGCTGGGGGGTGTGCGGCGTTTGGACCGGAGATGCAGGGGGGAGGTCTGCGGTGTGGGTGGGTGTTGGTGGCGGGCTAGGTGGGTGGTGGGGGGGGCAGGGATTTGGTTTCTTAGTACATATATGCTTACTTTTTTTTTTATTTTTTTGGGGCTTGGCTTATTTTTGTTGTGTTTGTGGCTTATTTTGAAACTTTCTGGCTATATAATTAAGTTCATTAGAGTACATGATTTTATCCTCATAAATATCCGTTACGTATTCAAGTTTCATACTTCTGTGTTGACACCTTAAAACTTTTACGTACTTAAGCTTGTTTTTGGCTGTGGCCAATAATTTTGATCAAACATTTTTTGATCACATAAAATTTGTTAACAATGAGATTATTTTTTTAACATGTGCAAGTAGCAAGTCAACTATGACATGAAGTCGTTATATATTGCTATCATTTTAATTCTGAGTCCCACATAGGTTAAAGAAGAAAACTTTTGGTAGCTTATTATTTATAAATACATGTATCAGCCATGCCCCTATGATTTTGGTCTTATAAGTACACACAAAAATAAGCTTTTTGTTACCTCAAACAAGGGACGCACAGCCTAACGATTCTATAACTGCAACATATTATTTAATAGGCCAAAAATCACACAAATTCATTGCTTTCAACTATTTTTTTAAAACGGCAATTTATTTCACAACTATCTCACAATATATATATCACGCATGCCTCCAGCGAGGCTTAAACCCACAACCTCTAAGTTGGTGAGGAACTCACATACCCAAGGATACCCTATCATTTACCTCTTTCCTATCATTGTAATTAATCGATGACAGGAGGCCATAAACGCAGACTAACCCAATTTCAAAACCAATCACAAACAATAACATGTAATTTGAATAGAGTACAAAGCTGTGAGTGAAAGCTATCTTCAATTGTTGTTTCAAATGCCCCATTTAATCCAACCATAAAAGTATTCAACTTGAATAACATATTCCTGGGAACGGGGGATTTCTTTGTCATAGCAGATGCAGGTTGCCACGAATTGCTTCAAATTTGAATAGACAGATGACGGGAATCATACCCAATCCTGTCTTTCAAAACAACTTTACACACAGGCAAACCATTCTTATGCATCCATGATTTCAAATCCTCTTCTTCTTCTTAACACTCTTTATCTTTCTTACTTGCAACCGTAAGCGATCAAGATGAACCAGAAGCTAAATTTGAAAGAACAGAAAGAGGGCGATCATTTAGATTGAATATACTTTTGGTTAGATATGCTACGTCCATCGTTCAATGGGAAATAAAAATTAAGGTTAGGGTTTGATTTATTGAGGATATTATGAATGAAGGTATTTGAAAAAAATTGTTGAGTATGATGTGAATGGGGATATTTGTTTCTGTTCTTAAATCGAAAACTAGATGGTGTTAATTGATTTAATGAGAATGGTCCCATTGCAAGTTGAATGGGTTAATCGTGACAAGTTATATTTATCCACTAATTAATTGTTTTAAGAAATACTGATTTATCCATTAATATATTTAATTAATATATTTGTAGATTTATCCCTTAATATATTTAATTAATATATTTATATCATAAACCAACATATTATATTCAGGCATGTCATATAAGTGCATCATCTTTTTAATAATTGGTTATGAATTTTTTTCACGCTCTCTAAATTGACCGGTGTCACTTGAAGATATAACGACGTTGGTGCATAAATTTGTGTTGTGTGTAGTATAACATGTGTGTTATAAATAACATGTTTTGCATTACGATCAAAGCCATTCATGTGTTTCCTACTATTAAAATTTTCGTGAAACAATTGAATTTACAAAAGCTTGCTTAAAGAAGCTTCATTTATTTAGTCTATAGTATCCATGATCAAAACTAAACATATAGTGACTAAATACGCATAACCCTTGGAAAACCGATAATTCTTTTTTGTGAATAAAGCCCGTGCATCGCACGGGCCACGCTGTCTCGTAAAATTTATTTGTAACAATATCAATTATTTATATATAATTCATATGTTTTTGGCTCTTGTAGTTTTTTTTGTTCTTTTTATTGATTTTAAAGTTATTAGATAGTTTAGGGGTGTGTTTTAAAAGTTTTTTTTCAAAAATATATACGTTTTTAATAAAATCGTACATACGCCATAATCATATCAATATTAAACTCATTTTATTCGTAATTTAGATGCCTTCGCAACAGTATACTTTTTAATGAAGAATACGTTAAATATTTGCTGCATATTTGACGCATAAATAAAATTTGTTATCTAAAAAAGTTATAAATGTAAAAATTGGAAAGTAGGTGTATTATTGTAATTATGTTTTTTGGTTTGAGTCGGGCTGACCTTATTAGAGTGGAGGGTGTCGTGAAGGGTTTTTCTTCGCCACATCAGCTCTAAATCAGCTTTTTCTCTCTCTTAAATTTTTTTCTCTCAACTTTCCTTCAACCTTTGCATCACATTCTCTCTCTTTCATTCACTTTTTATATTTAATAATTAATATTATAAAATAGAGTGGGGTTTTAAACAAAATAATACTAAGAGTTAAGTACATTTTTGGTCCTTGTGGTTTGGTGTATTTTCTCACTTTTGGTCCAAAAATAAAAAAAGCGTTTCACTTTTAGTCCAAAAATTTTAGTGCAAATTCACGGGATTTGACTAAAAGTGGACCGAAACTATGTTTTTAGACCAAAACCAAACCTTTTTTGAATTATGGACCAAAAGTGAACTCGCACCAAACCACAAGGACCAAAAATGTACTTAACTCTAATACTAATTAAGAAGTGCTTTTAATATTTGAAAATTTTCTAGGAAGAAACAGTAACAAGCGGGACTCAAACCGCCCACACCATCATCTTTCCATCACACAGTGTATCTTCGTAACAAGCAAACCATGACGACGGTCGATCCACCCCCACTCCACTCCACCACAACCGACAACATCCCGCAATCAGCAACACTTAGTTCCGGCGAAAGAGACAAAAAACTCTGGCAAAAAATTCACATTTTCTTCCATCCCGACACCTACACCGGGTCCGTCGAAAAACACACAGAAAAACAATGGATCTATCAAGAGAACAAAATTATAAAAGAAGAAATCACCTTCGTACCACTTATGTACAAAATCTTTGACGAAATACTCGTAGACGCAGCAGCCGGTAACAAACAGCGATACCCCAAAGTTACACATATAAAAGTTGATATTGATGTTGACCATAATCGGATTAGTGTGTGGACTAACACTCTTGACATGGATGTTATGAATGCAAATCGAGATTTGTCTGAATCGTTCTGGGGCTCTTCGGAGAGTAGTTTCTTTTTAACTGAAAGTGTGATTGACACTGTTGACGCCAAACATTTTATCCAATATAAGCAGGCATATATATTTATATAGGGTTTATGTCTTATTTCGAGATTTTATATCGGCTTTCCTATATATTACTAAAAGTGATAGGCCGTAAATAGTTTAATCCAGAAACACGCTTAGTAGATTTGAATATTTAATATTATGGTTTATTGAAACGGGGTTTGTGCTATGCTAATTTTGGTATTGGATTGTTGTTTAGGTCTTTACAAGGAACATGCGTACACGACATATCAGTTTTAGTAACGATGGTATAAACTCGACTATGGTTTCATTTAAACCTGATTTAGCAAAATTTGGCATGGATCGTCTTGAAAATGATACCGTCTCTTTGATGAAGAGACGCGTGGTTGACTTAGCAGGATGCCTGGGTAAGGGTGTAAAGGTTGAACTAGATGGAACATGTGTTCTACCTTCAACGTTTGAAGACTATGTTAAGCTTTATCCTGAAACATCTAGGTTCTTTTTAATATTTATAATGAATATCTTGTGTTGCTATTTAGTTTAATCGCTAATTCGATGCTAATTATCTCTCATTTTATGTAGTATTTATGAGAAAGTTAACGACAGATTAGAGGTTTCTGTTGGTGTAGCTGATGGCCATTTTGAGCAGGTATACAATTTTGTATCGAGTTTATGAACACTTATAGCTTATAAGTAAATATTGGCTGATATATGCTTATAATCTAATTAGGTGAGTTTTGTGAATAACATTGCGAATGGAGGGCCACACGTCGATTATATAACCGATCAGATTATCACTTACCTTGCGAAGATTATGAATCTCGAACCAAATTACATAAAGAGCCACCTTTGGGTGTTTGTCAATGCTCTTATTGACAACCCTGCTTTTGATTCGGAGACTAAAGAGAATCTGACGACTAATAAGGGCAGTTTTGGATCAACGTGTAAACTCACACCACACTTTTTTACAAAAAGTATGCAGAACCACTCTTTCTTTTATCTATGAAATTAGTGGGTTTGAGAACTTATGTTATTGTCTTGTTCATGTTTTTGCAGTTGAAACCTCGGATGTGGTGACCAGTTTTTTGTCAAAAGCAGATTTTTATCAGAATAAAAAACTTGAGAAAACCGATGGTAAAAGGAAATGGAAAATCAATAATCCTGAACTCGTAGATGCTTACTTTGCTGCTACAGCTTATTCTGAAGACTGTACTTTGATTTTGACGCAAGGAGCTTCTGCCGAAGCTTTTGCAGTAAGTTATTGATGGTTCTTCGATAATCACATAGGTGGATACGTGTGGTATAAACAATCTTTTAATACAATGTTTATTATTGTTTGCAGAGGTGTGGAGTATCGGCTGTGGGCCAAGTTTACTATGGCATGTTTCCTTTGAGATGTAACTTGCCCAATGTGAAGAGAAGAAAAAGTCTTGAAAAATTGAGAAAAACGCCGAAATTCAAAACATTAAGAAGATTCTTGGCCTTGAAGATGGAAAAACTTATGAAAATGTTAAGGAATTGAGATATGGACACTTGATGATTATGGCTGATCCGGTGGGTACCAATTAACCATTACTATGTGTAGACAATATCAAGCATCTGCCATTTCGTTATAACATGTGTTTTGTAGGATCATAATGGTTCACACTTCAAAAGGCTATTGATCAACTTCCTTCACTCGTTATGGCCATCTTTACTAAAAGTCCCAAACTTTATGCTCGATTTCATAGCACCAATTGTTAAGGCCTCTAACAAGGAGACTAATGACGTGTTATTGTTCTATACAATGCCTGAGTATGAGGCGTGGAAGGAAAAGTTGGGAAACGATGCAACATAATACAAAATAAAGTACTATAAGGTTTGTTTATGAAACTTTTGAATAGCACTATACATAAATTGTTGTTTTTGCTACAAATTTTAATATTACATCATCTCTAGAGGCTGCAAGCGTGTGAAACTAAAGAAGTAGCAGAGTATTTTGCTGATCTTGATAATTACACTAAGAACTTTTTTTGGGATGATGACGAGGATGATTATGCAATTGAGCGTGCCTTCAGTGAGGAGAAGATTCAGGAGAGAAGGGACTGGCTTCGGGCACATCAGGTTTGGTCATTGTCAGCTTTTGTTAACTTTGTTATAGACAGTTATGGCGTCGAATGTGATTGATACAATACCATTGTGTTTAGGTCAAAAGATATCATTTAGTTATGATAACAAAAATTTTACTCCATATATTACAATCTGTGTTTAAAAAAGCGCGCCTTTTAGCGCCTGAGGCGTGAGGCGAGACGAGGCAGTGGGGTCATCGCATCGGGACCCTTGACGCACAGCCATTACATAAGGCGATTGGAGGCGATGCTTTTTGGCGCCTTTGAGGAGCGCTTTTTGGCGCCTCAAGTGTTTTTGGGTCTAAAAGTGACATTAAACTAAAAGGGTTTTAATGGACTTCTATATTATTCCCTTGTAAGTTGAGATTTATGCTTTAAGAAAGCCTTTAATAAAGCCTAACTTAAAAGAATTAGGTTTTTATGAGATAAAAACCTTAAAACACTGACTCACCCACAACAAGTTTCTCTCTCATCCGTTTTATTCTTCTTTCACCTATTAATTCCTCTTCTTATTTTATTTTTCAAGCTATTATATTGTTATTTAAAGCTATTTATTGTTATTTTTGCATTCTTGTAATTTCTAATTTTCTTTTGCTTTTGCTACTGATTTTTTAAAGAGCAGTTTATGGCTCGAATTTTTTAATGAATACTTCTTTTGAACCTGGTTTCTTACATAATTTTCAGTCTTTTGCTGATTTGTAATTTGTTTAATTTCTGAAATTTCACATTAGAATGGACCTAGACGAACCAAACAATAACTAAACCATGCGACCTCATAGATCAGCCAGGGAGATATATACAGTCCAGGATCCTTGGATCAAAAAACAATGTCAAATGAACTTTTGATTTAAAGTAAACTAAGGGTGGAGCGTTTCCGTCTAAGGAAACATTTGGTTGGAGGTTTTAAGGATTATAACACTGATTCCTCATTGTTGTCCGTGTTGTTTAAACATTAGTTCATGTGTTTTTTGTTTAATAAGCAATCAATAGCGAAGCGAGCTAATCTCAACTGATCACAAGGTTAATGTAGTTGATGAAGATAGTTGAGGATGATGAGGTTTGTGTTGTCACGTTTATGAATAGAAGAAGTGGCTCAGGAGAAGGAACTAACAAAGGTCTTCCTAAAAAGCCAAGACATAAGGGTCCCATCGACATGTTCTTCTTGCTCGTGTTGTAAACCCCCCCCCCATGAAGATGTACCCTTAGGGTGGTATGAATATGATCAACTTTGAGACATGAATGGGGACATATGAATGGTTTTTATGTTGTTTAAATGTCTTTCTTGTGATGCGTTTATATATATATAAATTATGGTTTCTAACAAAGTTAGAATCGTTTTGTACAAAGTATGTGCCTCGCCTACGAGAGGCGTGCGCTTTTGCCTCATCGCCCCGCGCTTCGGTTTTTTGACCCTTAGCGCAACGGAGCGCCTCTCGCCTTTTAAAACCCAGATTACAATCATTTACATGTGAATGGGTTGATATTGCCATCACTACATGTGAATTTCATTACAATCATCGTATCTTGATGCAGGCTGGTGCTGCTATTGACTCAAAGGAGAAGCACATCCGATACCGCGACTTCATCAACAAAGGCCTTATTCTGTTTTCAAGGGCCCTGAGTTATCCAATGATCCAATACCATCCAGTAGTGAGATGGGTCTAACATATCCCAAAGAAAGATCTTTTTTTGGTGCTTGTTCAGGAAGCACAGTTATTGAGGAATATTAGAGTTTCTGATTTAAGTCAGGTTATGTGTAATGCGACTTCTGACTTATTCATATGGTGAGGCGAGTCTAGTCCACAAATGGTAATTATCGCATGGCCTCAAAATTATGTTGGGAGAAAAGTAACAACATTAACTCTTCTTCAAGCCGTTTGGGCTTTTCTGGTAAACGTCAGATGGTGGAGATATACAATTAGACATTTACTATTTTGTATACATTGAAAATTCTGACAGTCTGTTATTCCTTTGTGCGGTGGTTAAAGAGCTATGGCATATTTCTTTTCAACTCAGCTTCTCCTCCTATCACACGTACATCTTTTACAAGGCTGATGAACTTCTTCTCAACTAATTGAATGACAATGGCCAATCCATTGAGCCTGCATGGTAGTTTATAATCTATGTGTATTTTCATAAGCATATGATATTGTTTGAATTGGTTTTTATGATGATTCCATTTAAAAAAAAAGGTTTATTCCAATCGTCCCAATGGTTCTGGTAAACGGAAGTTAAGGAACAGGGACTGGATGGAGTTCGTTTGTTCCAAATTATAATCCACGAGACATTATTGCTAACCTTATTCGCCTACTGAATGGTAAAGCAATGGTGCGTATGGATCCATGGTATAAATGCTTCAACGGTGCTATTTTGAAAACAGAGGATACTAGATACATCACAGAAGGACTTATAGAGGAAATAAATTCCAAGAGTGCTCTTAGAATCACTGAACTCCCAGTAAGGAGGTGGACTCGGGAATACAAGGAATTTTTGAAGGCAGCTAGACAGGGTGGGGAGCACAAAACACCTTTCATTAAGGTAAATTAACAAGTTTTAAATAGTTAACGCCTATATTTTATTTTTATTTTATTATCTTTATTATAGCTTTTATATGGCAACCCTATATTCTTTTTGCAGGCTTACACGACTCACCATGATCATACGATTGAAATTCTGATGACTGAAGATCAAATGACCACAGCAAGACAAGAGGGGTTCGTGAAGAAATTTAAGCTAACAACTGAATTAAGCGCATCTGACATGCACCTGTTTGATGCAAAAGGTGTATTAAAGAAGTATGACACCCCTGAACAAATTCTTAAGGAGTTTTTTGACTTACGTCTTGAATTTTATGAAGAAATAGTCTCAAACTATCCTGACACTTTTAAGTGTCAGAAAAAGGTGTCACTATATACTTTTACCGCCTGGTCTTTTAATGACACTTTCTGTAAGTGAAGGTGAAAAAAAAGGGGCATTTAGTGACACTTTTTTGACATTTTCTGACACTTTTTGTGTGTCACTAAAAGACTTTTTTCTTGCAGTGTATCAGCAAATATCCACGGCCTTTTGTTAAAAAGTTTAGGCTACCGCTAAGGTTTCGGCCTTTTATCATCTTCATGTAAAATACTAGTAGGATTTAATGACTTCATTGGTGTTTTATATAAAATCAACATTAATGAAGTCGTTAACATTAAGATTATAATTCAAACTTTGAGAAGTAGATTTCCCAATTTTTTGCTTATCTTTTTCAACCTTTTCATTTATATTAACATCTTCAACTTTATTGGTTCTTCATCTTTAAAAGAATCTGTAGTTGTATGTAGAGAATCATCAGCAAGGAAAGCATCATCCTTTTCATTTGTATTAACAGCTTCACTACCTTCATTTGAATGAACTGCATCTCCTTAAAAGAATCTCCGTAGCTGTTGGGAGAGAATCAACACCAAGCGAAACATCATCCTTCTCAATTCTTAGAAGATCTTCACCACCTACATTTGAATGAACCCACTAAGACCGGTATAGAATAAGTCAATACAACACTAGCCATAGCTTTTTCATTAGAACGAGTCACTAGCAAGGATAGCTAGAAAAGATTACAAAATAATGGAACTTAGCATTTTTCATCCAAGTGTTCAATCCCCCCCCCCCCCCCCCCCCTAAATTTGAGCTACAAGATAGAGCACCAATGAAAAGACAAGCGAACCATTATCGTCAAAAAGGAGTCACCTGAACGTTAGAGCGAAGTTGATCCCAAATAAAACTTGATTGCAAAACTTCCAAATAACCCACCAAGAAATGTAACAAACGCCTTCAAACACATCCTTGAGCTGCTTGGAAACTCTGAGATTTTTGAACCAAAGAAGTCAATCCTCATATGAGTGAAAGTCTTGATACTCTAATACCCACTATATGGAAAACCTTAATCATAAACTGACGAGCCAATTGGCAAGAGAAAGGTATTTGGATGCGATATGCGAAGATGTTCCACAGCCAATACTACAAAGAGGGCAAATAATAGACGGGATGTCAAGGCCTTGATGATAGGAAAGATTCAACAGAGTGGGGGCAGCTTATCCAAAGAAAACTGCTCCAAAAAAATATATTAATCTTAAGGGAATAGATTTGACCCATCTTGTTGGAACATTCCGTCTTTGGAAGCATGGAATCTATCAAAATAAATTCCGTGTAGATTTTATCGAGAAATCGCCCGAAGGATCTAACAGGCAAGACATTTATCACTAATATTAGGAGAATACAGAAGAAAGTTTAGAGACAAGGAGAAGAAGTTGTTCTACTTCAAATTACCATTCGAGGAGGCCGCGAAAAGAACTAATAGGGAATTAAGCTCTCACACTTTGAAGCCACTCTAAACATGTTTGTCTAATTCCAGGAAATACAGCCTCGGATACGTTTGCTTTAGGGGAAAATCACCAAGCCACACATCATTCCAAAAGGAAGTAGCCTCACCATTCCCAACTTTTCTCCTTTTTTACCAATGCGGACAAGAAGATCAATGCCTTAGAGGGCAAAGCTTTTATGACTATCTTTAACAAATGTCGAGCCAAGGAGATCTTCTTGAATAGGAAGAAGAGTTGTCAAGAGCTCCACGAATACCATATATAGCTGAAATAAATCGAGACCAAAGAGAAGCACCATTAGCAAGAAACTACCAAATCCATTTTGAAAAGAACGGGCGCGGGTTATTTATAAAGCAAAAACAGAGACGCAAGCCTCTATTTTTCTTAGAAGCTAACATTTTATTCCAGCCAATCATCGACTTCTTCTTTTCCGCATTTTACACACCATTGAAAAAAATCTACGATAGATTCCATTTTTACTAAGAAAACGCCTTTAGGAACCTAAGGTTGGACATGTAATATTACGGCTTAAAGAGCTCAAAACAGATTTGATGAGAGTAAGACGTCACCGATCGAGAGGGATTTGAGCCTTCCATTTGAAAGTCTAGCGGTAATTTCGGCACAAATGACGTCATCCCAAGAGCTAAGGTCTCGACATAATTCACCTACCTATTACTCCAGATAGTTAAAAAGAGTATGGTAGATTGAACAACCAATAGCTTAGCTTGGCTGAAAGCCACCACATCATGGATATACCCAATACCCATAAGCTTCACTATTTATTTAATTGATCGTGAAGACCCGAAGCCAAATAAAAACCACTTAAGAACACTACAATTGTGATAATTTTATGAATTCCATTTACCAACAAAATAACATCATCAGCAATAGAACAAGTAGGAATAAGTTAAGGAGATTCATTCATCTGAATACCATTGTAATGACCCAGATTCACCACGGTATTAAAGGATTAGATGCAAGTTTCCATGATTAGAATAAAAAGAAAGGGGAGATAGAGGATCCCCTGTTTCATCCTTTAGAAAAATTTGAAACTCCAAGGTCGGACTTCCATTGAAAGAATAGATCCCATGGCAGGAGTTAAGACATCCTTGATCCAACTACGCCATTTGAGGCCAAAACCAAATTAGCTAGAACCACTTCTAGTAATCACCATCTCACCGAATCAAATTTTTTTTTCAAGTCTATCTTAAAGATCACGGCTTTGGACTTCTTGTGCTTACACCAGGATATTAGCTTCATTAGGATAAATGGGCCCGTCTAGATTATGTCGATTAAGAAATCAAAGGGCCGATTGAAATCACTTACAAGCTTTTCCGATATAAAGGGGCTCAAACGATTAGTCTAAAAAAACTTTAGTGATGAGTAATATACATACTTCCATCAAACTTATTAGGACGAAAATCGTTATACCATTTTCAGCTTCCTTGTGATTGGGAATCAAAGTAATAAAATGAAGAGTTCATCCAGGAGGAAATGAACCTGTAGAAAGAAGGAAGTTAAGCATCCAGAAATCTTATGTCAATTAAAACTCTAGTATTTACGATAGGAATTCGGAAAGTGAAACCGTTCTAGGCCAGTATAACATCATCCTATACAAAATCATATGTAGATTAGATAATGATTAGATAGATGAGATAGGATTTGCTTATTCCACAATCCCAATACCGCTCTATTTATCTCCGTTATAAGAGGACATTCGTTCAAGATCCTTGATTTGATCCGGGGTTAACCGCTTAGAAATTGATAGTCCAAAAGTGATACTACTTGAACTCGGGGCAGCAATCGAGTAGAAGGTTGCCTGAGAAATTTCATTTTTCAACAGAGAGTTCCACAATCCAATCACCATATGCTAAAACTTTATGAATAGCCAACCTTGAGAACGTTTTTTCGTATTAATAATTCCATGAAAAACTTAGAATTTCATTCCCCCTCTATAGCCCACCGAATTTTGGCCTTTTGAGCCATATCTAGCGAAGAAGACTTGTTAAAATCCTGCAACTCCTTCAACAAATTCGACCTTTCATGAATCAGATCATCGTTACAGCTTCCTTGGTCGAAAATCTTATCCAAAATAATAAGACGATTCTGAATATTGCGTTTATGCTCATTCGACTTTTGATTATCTTCAGCAAGCCAATGTTTAATTGAAGACTTAAGAGACTGCAATTTTTTCTTTAACTTTATGATACTATTCGATTCCATACAAACAGAATTCTTCTACGAATCTTCAACATCTTGTCAAAACCTTTCCTGGAGACCAAAAGAATGGAAAACCGAAACGGGCGATAGGACCATAATCAACATCTCAATTCCACGAAGAAGGATAGGCCGGTGATCTAAAGATGTTTATCGAGACATAAGCTGAAAATGGAAGGAGATAGAGCCAATAAACTTCAGAAATAAGGGAATCTATCCTATTTATAATCTTGGAAGCAGATTTATGAGCTCCAAGTATAATGGGACGTAGCCTTTTCTAAAGGAAAAGATCAATCAAGCCCGTCCTAGTGATGAAATTATTAAAGGAATTGGCGCCATGAGAATTAAACAAAGAACCACGCCTTTCGTGCTCAAATCGAACTTCATTAAAATCACCTAAGAGGACACATTCTCCATCCCAAGAATCTATCAAATGATGAATAAAATCCCATAACTCTTCTTTCGGGTTAAGATCATGTGAGAGCATAGACATTATATAACAGAAGTTTGGTAGATGAAGGGATCCAAGTACCTGAGATTGCCAAAAAGAATCTGAAAATGTAGAATTATCTTTAACAAATAATCTAGGAATCCAAACGCAAGAATTACCCCTGTGTAACCAATAAAGGGACTAAAGCATAGTCAAATGATAAATTTCCCCACAATGCTTGATAGAAAAGTTGGATCCATTTTTTCCATACAGTTTTCTTGTAAAGCAACAAAATTAACTCTTGTTTGGTAAATTCAAACTCCTGGATCCACGTTTTTTAGGCCTTGTTACCACGACCTTTGAATATTTAAGGACAAGAATATTCATTCTAAAAACTTGCTATCTCCTTTAGAAACCCAATAAAGGGCTTATATATTCTTCATTACATCCATCTATGTTTATAACCATAGTTTGACCCTCTTTATTAATTCATCCATTACTTCCAATATTGAGCCACTTGCTTGAAATTTATCATTAACCGATGAAGTTTTTTCCTTGTTGCCAGACGTAGTAGGATTTGGTTTGGGTTGAGAAGTGTTTCCAGGAATGTTGTCTACAACATTTTCCTCAACATTTGAGGTAAAACCTGGAGGGTATTATGGAGTATGAGTATCACCTTCTGTCACAATAGCATCCTTATTCCTCTTTAGAATTTTATATATCCTAAATTGGTCTTCCAAGGTGATAGTGTTACAACTGGGTTTAGGATTTACCTGAAATTCATCAACATTTTCATGAGCAAAGCTCATTTCAGAAACATGCTCATTATCTGACCCACGATGTTCCTCATTATTACCCTCAGATTCCTCATCTGAAGAATAGTGTCATCCTCCATCTCCGTTTTTTTGAATTTTCTGGATCCATGTTATCCTGCTCCTTTTAACACAAATCCAGTGAAGCTGCCCTTAATGAATGATTTTAACCAATTATCATTTATAAGTACTTGGGGGTTTTTTGTTTCACACACCACTTGATGCCATGACAACAAGAGCAGTTATCGGATTCATTTATATCTACAAGTTCACCCCAAGACGCTATAATTTTTGCATACGTATTACGCGTAAGAGCTTTAACTGGTAAACCTTCAATAGCTACCCACATAGAGGCTCCTCACAAACAAAAAGAAATACAAGCCGGTTCAAACACTCAAACCATGTGAACACACCACATGATTAGTAATTTTTTCTTTAGATCCTTAAAAGAATCTCCGTAGCTGTTGGGAGAGAATCAACACCAAGCGAAACATCATCCTTCTCAATTCTTAGAAGATCTTCACCACCTACATTTGAATGAACCCACTAAGACCGGTATAGAATAAGTCAATACAACACTAGCCATAGCTTTTTCATTAGAACGAGTCCCGTTCTCCACAACAACTCAATTTGTCCGATAAACTACTAGGGCTCCCCATGATTTAGTAAAAGGGAGGGTAGATTTGCTACTCATCTAGGGGTTCATTTCATTCATTATGAACTAATAAAGGTCTTAAAACTCCATAGAATTTGTGCTTTCACCAAGTAGGCGACGCGAATCTATTTCTACGATTCAATCAGATACCAATTGCTTGAATGTGTTTGAAGCCTCCAGATGACTTGCATACAAAAAAAGCTCTCAAGGTTTGTTTTATGTCTGTAATAAATGATCCATTTATTGATGGGCGAACGACGGGATTTCATACCATTTTAATGCATGTTCCCACAAACCAAAGGACCTTTTTTAGTGACACACCCCAAAAACAAAACAGCTACATACAATACCAAACCATGCGCGTTAACCAAAGGGGTGACCCAGCGGTAAGAATATCAACCTTCCAAAATGGAGAGGTCAAGGATTCGAATCCAACGGGGAGAAAATTAATCCCCTTGTGGCCAAGAAGGTTCACATGCGGGCTATCTAAAAGGAAAGTCGCCCGGGGATTAGTTGGCTCGCAACGTCAAGTCAGAAACCAAGTTACCCAAAAAAAAACATGCACGTTATAAATTCTGTCATTTCATTCTATTCAAAAGGCATATCTGCCAAACCCCATAACTCTCAATTTTCTACAACACATAACAAGAAATTCTGGGATAAAGTTTGAGAAGAGACTAAGAAAAGTCGCAGAAACAGATTTATCATAAATATGATGAAGAATATGATATCATACACTACATATTCATTTCCGAAGCAGAAGCAGGAGGATCCGGCTTGTTTGAGTTTCCTTGTTCTACTTTGACATCTGCTGCGGGTGCTGAACCTGAGCCAGAACCCTGAAAATACATACAGAAGTTTCAAGTACTTGTAACCCGGAAAAAATATTTATAGTTTTTTTTCGGAAAGCAAATGTTCACCTTATCAAGGGATATGTCAGCAAACGATGCACCCATCTCTCTAGTACGCTCGGCTTCCTTGACAACATCCTGAACACAGACGCACACTTATATCAACATTCAAATGAAATTCGTGAAACATATAATATTTGAAAGGGTTAATTACTTGAAAATGTATTATACTTGTCACTTTTTGTTATTGTGTGTATCGAACTTTTTTTTTCTTATTGT